>CABEEJ010002757.1:70867-101258 GCA_901482245.1 Timema douglasi
TTTTTGTAGTACAATATATATTTCTTAATCTTAATGTCAGTACTTCAGTAGACATCCCCCAGTTTATGAAAAAGATACAAAAATAGTTGTATGGAACTGTGTGCTTCACAGTGCCAGTGACGTGGTGTTTGACTGCTGTGCGCATGCGCACATAGGAGGGGGTGGGGATGAAGGCGGGACTGCCAGGTAGAGTGAGCACTGTTTCTCTCGCAGTACCGGCTTTGGCGTGATGGTGGAAGGAAGTTGTTTTTTTAGTCAGCGTGTGGTGTGTTTAAAAACCGTGTACCATATTCTTGAATGCGATAAAGTGTAGAAGAGTGTAGAATTAGATTATTCTGCTTCCAATTATTCTAAGTGATTAATTTTTTTTTTCTGTTATATTATTTACCAGAAAGTCTAAATGCGCTTGCAGTACTTTTAATGGAGAAATTTTTTCTCAATTGTCATCCAGAGATCAAGGAGAAAATTATTGAACTTTTTGCGCAAATTAAAACAAAGGATGTATTTCATTTTAAATGAATAGATTAAGCTTGAACTGTAACAATTTTAGTTAAAGTAAGTAAAAAAAATTTTTTTGTAAGATTTTATCAAGTTACTGAATAAATGTTCTTTTTATACGTGTTTCTTTCTTTATACACAATTTTAAAACAAAGGCTAAAAATTTTCTGGAACAGCATCTTCACTAATTTTAGCTACGAGCTGCCACTGAACAATCTTTATGTGCATTTTGGGCAGTGAATTTTCAAACAACCTGTAGATGAACACAACTTCTAACGCAATCTGTTATTTAACTGTACCATTTTACTACAATGGCTAGTTCCGTTTAAAATTATTACTATTAATATAAACGAGGAACAATTCAATATAATTCGATTTGAAAATACATGTACCAATGTTCATGTGGTATAAGGTGTCAATTTTGTAATATATCAGATCAGTAGGGACGAAAATATTGAGAATCGATTTCCGGCTGAGTAAACTTAGTGTGGGTTTATATTTACCACCCCTTGTAAATTGGTAAAATATCTCTCCCCCAAATTCTTGACCACTATAAGCATAAGTTTATTTTATATTAATCACTTAAATTTTTTGTTTGCTAAGGCTTGTAGGTTCTATAATTTATAATATCAAAGGATATTTGAATAATTTTTTTTTTATCCCCCCCGTACACATGAAACTACTATTCCAAACTGTATTCTCTATCTTTATCTTTCCTTCTCTTTTTCTCCACGCAATTGTGGGTATATTTCCTTTGAATTTCACCTTAATCATATTTAATAAGCTCATGTAAATATGCGGACAGCCCGATTGGATAGTAAGATGCGGAGAAACACAATCTTGTCACACATATCTATTGAAACATAAAATTAACCAAAAACAAGAACAACGCCCTTGCTTGTGTCTCATTACGAGCGTTTTGACTGATATAAGTTGCGCTGATTCTCGCCCTTGAGGCCTCCTTTCTTACTGATAGTCTCCAGAAAGTTTTTACCTCTCAGTAATTAGACGAGAACATTGGAACCACGAACAAGACCAAGAAACAAGTTTTGTTAGGAATAGCCGCCAGATTTTTCGAACTTTATCTCGTTTTACCCTCTTCTTTGATAATACATTTTGTAATATCATACCAAACTTTTCCACGTCAGAGATTTATATTTAAATTAGTATATTATTTTAACTAATTATGTGAATAAATGAACAAAAATTCTCTCTCACACTTTTCAAAAATAACTTTTTTTTATATAACGAATCATCTCTATATTGTATAAAAGATTTATAAAATTTTATAAATATAAATCAAAATTTTAATTACTTATCTCCTGTTTTACAATAATTTATATTTGAAAAATAGATACAACATTTTTTGTTAAATTTTAAATATTTATTAACTAAGCTTAGCTTTCATTCTCCAATTATTAGATCTGTATTTATAACTTTACCTCTATTTATTGTATAAAATATTCATGAAATAATTTAAATACAAATAATAATGAGCATCAAAACTATTTAAAAATGATTTTAGTGAACACATGGACTAAGCGTCATTACCGTTCTCACTAAAGGGGAGGGGGAGTGGTGGGGCTTGTTTTCCGGTCAGAACCGCTACTCACTCTCTATTACAATAAATGTACTATTTTTCTGAAGTTCTACTATCATAATCTCAATCATATCAGTGTAAATAAACGGATATCCCTGACTAGTTGTGATAAGCGGTAAACAAAGTATTCAAGAAGTTCATAAAGATTAAAAGGGAAAATTGAATAAATAATATTAAAACAATCAAATATTTAGTCCTTATAATTATAATGTATACATATTATTAGGAAATTGACATATACTTACTAAATTAAGTTGATAAAATAGAGGGGAAAAAACCAAATAAACAAATTATTTATTTAATTCAATATTACGTTAATTAATCTATGGACCACAAGGATTAAAGCCCAGTCCTCTTATAGAAGTACCAGTAGGTAGGATTGTCCTGAATAATCTAAATAAGGTATTGTATCTAAAAGAGTATTTGCGCAAATAAATGATCCTAACATTAATCTGCTTATAAAAATATATAGCCCATTCCTTAAGTCTAGGAATTAAAATAATTGAGTTTGAAGTATAAAACATCTCCCTTAAGTTTTGTATGATTCTTTTTACAGAGAAATTATATTTTTAATAGAAGGAAGAGACTCATAACATAAAGGTGGTAGGCCTTAATTTCATGTATGTCGCTATTATTTAACTTGAGTCTCACATATTTTATTTTGTAAAAAATTTAATCAAATTTGTGCCCTAATACTTAACATAATGGGGAAAGAATGAGGATGTTAGCATTCAGAAGAAACCTATATGATTTTTCCTGGAAAGGAGAGTAATAAATCATTTAGTTGAAAAAATCGAGCTGAGCGCAACCGGTCTGTGAATCTAACTCTGACCTTCCTTTCACCGTATTGCCAGACTAGACAATCTTGAAGTTTATTTTGTGTTTCCACTAATGAGACTAAAAAAAGTATTTTTTTTTAGCTCCATCTCTTACTACCTTTTCATGTTATACACATATGTAATCATTACGCTGATAAGTTAGGTATGAGGAAGATTGAATTTATATGAAGTGTATCCTCATTTGAGAGGAGATAGAGTCAAAAACTATTTTGGATAAAACCAACCTCAGTACACCCAATAAGGATTCAAAGCCCTACCACTGGCCACTGAAGCATGTATTAAAATATTATATTTAAATAAGTTTAATCATTTAATTGACTACTTGTTTACTTCTTGTAGAAATAAAATAATAATATTAAGAAGAAGAAGAATAGTAATAATAAGAACCTGCTTCGGTGGCCACGTTGTCTAAGTCATCACTCTCGTGATCAAATCCCGGTTGGGTGTATTGAGATGTTTAAAAAATTAAGGTTTTACACTCTCACTCCACACAAATGCAGGTACAATTGATTTGAATTAAACCTTCCTTATCCATAAGTTATTAACGTAATAGGTATATATGCGTATAGCCCGAACATGTAGTAAGATGTGGTGCTTAAAAAACCATAAGAAAAGTGAGAGACATATTAATGAGCCAATAAAAAAGTTTCTTGCCATGATCTGCGTGTATGGCAGATGTCAAGTCCTTAGTTATAATTCTTGAGGGATCACAAGTGAGGACCCCACATAGTCTTTCATCTTGTGAGGTACGTTGTTTAATTAGGGGGCATGCAGTGTTTGGACTGACGTCCCTCTATTTGTCTATACGTTTGGTACCTTTTGGAACAAAAGTTTCACTGTCGGTACACATACAAAGGTAATCAAAACAAAAGTACATTGCAGCATCCGAATAAAAGACGGCTTTGATTGAAAAGTAAATTGAGTAGGTAACTAACACACGATTAAACATGCGCTAGAAAAATCTCCATATGCCCTCTAGACATCTGGTTTTTGTGTATTTTTTTATCTCTCTCCATGAACGTTGTGACTTTTATTTTTGTTGCTCTTGAAATGCTCGTGATTGTGCAAGCTTTGTTATTGTTACTAGAGTGGATGTAAATTCAATTCATTATGTTCCTCAAATATTAACAGATAATTTGTATTAATTTATTTTTCTAAATTGAATACTTTCCCTGATCGAATTGAGGCAATTTTATATGTATTATAATCGATACATTACTGTATGGTTCGCGGGCTTGTGAAGTCGAAGGATTTTTCTTGAAAGATAAAGATCCATAGCACAGAAGAAGAAAAGCCATCGGTCCCATGTCAACTGTGGCTTGTAAAATAAACCCTGAAGGTATGTGAAAATACCTTTCCCGGCAAAATTCTCAAGATTTTACGCTCTTGCTCATAGAAAGTCTTGTTTCCTGATATAATCAGTCGGTTCAGAAAGGTCACAACTTAATTATACCAAGTTAATCAAATAATTACGTACAACCCAATGGTTTGCTGGATCCTTGACGATTATACCATCATCTGTAAAGCCTAGGCAGCACTGAAGAGGAGAAATAGAGACATAAGGAGTGAGGTAGTTGCCCGTTGTTTTCGTCACTGAGCCAGAAGTTGCTATTGCATATCAGTCTGCAGGGCCCACTGAAATGCACCCACCAAATAATCATACAAGCGACACCTTCACTCCATTAATAACAGGGACTGGCTGTATATTGAATGTTATTTATAGTTTTGTTCATACGACTGCCACTTTCATATTTGTCAGTGTTATAGACTAGACTGAGGCGAATAAATGGAAGTAACAACTTGCCCTAGGTCATACCAGAATATATAGTAGATTGTAAACAGTGATCATGAAGTATATTATATCGAGTTTTATCTATTAATTAATTTTATCAATTATTGTTTCTCACACTGTTTGAGGTATAAGACGAACTTTAAGCCAAAAGTAGATTCGTAATTTTTAATTATTTTTAATGATTATGATACCAGCTGTTTACAAAGTTATTAAAATAATGGAATGCTTTTTGGAATATTTTGGAAGCATTCAGTTACAAATATATTAGCTTCTTTTGTATTAAATCATAGTATCATACTAAAACTTATTTACTGGGAATGTCATATTTAATACACCAAGTCCTTAGCAGTAAACATGAATTTCTTTATGTAAAGATTTAATCATAGCAAGATTTTTGACTTAATTTAACTTTCGGCATAGAATATAATGCTATAAACTAAATCCTATTTTTAAGAACAGTATAAAATGAGCATTAAGGCAAAAATATTTTTACTAACCAAAGAATCAAAAGGTTTCCTAACATTTAATTTTGAGCCAAGTTGTCATAATTTGGTAGCTGAACTAATTAAGTGATCGTTAATGGCTCGATTCAAACGGTATCATTCTTATAAATTTGGTGCTGAGTTTATTTGAATATTTTTTAATGCATTTCTAGATTATACAGGTTGTTTCCAAGCCTGCTATATATTATTTTAATTACTAACTATAGCTATATATATATATAAATTCATTACCTAATATAAGCTACTCATAATTTATTTTATACTAAAACAATGACAAATTAGTTGACTTGACTAAACAATTTATTAAACTAAACAAATACCTTCCCTATATTAATTGAATTACAATAATAATTCCTATAATTTTTATTTTATTTACTATGTTGGAAAACTGTTTTTCGTTGATTTCATATTCACGATTAAAATAGTTTGACTTTTAGTTTGATTAAATCAGAATTCTCACGGTTTTAGATCAAACAAAGGGCCTTTTTTTAAATTGATTTAAAAGGCATCAAACTGATCTTATTTTTCTATAACAGTATTTTTAAGAAAAATACAAAATCAATTTTGATAATAGGGCTTAAACTTAACACGGATTGCTCAATAGAATAAAAACCCAAATGAAACTAGTTTTATGGAAGAAGAAACATTTCACCCGAGGGTGTGTCATTTGTTTGAAATGTTTAATAAATATGGAACCAGAACTTGGAGGCAAATTACCTCGACGACAAAAACTTAAATATTCTTCACTCACGTTAATTACAAGTTATAACTTAATCCAAGGTGCGAGACACATTTACCTACTCTTATGGTCATTGAAAAGTTTAATTACATATAGCGGGGATACAATGTATATGTTTGATAGATACTTAAATGGATTTATTATTTGTTTATAGATTTTGACCACTAATGTTAGTTTGAGTCTTTTATGATAATCGAAAAATTGTTAAAATAAATATAGCTTTAGATTCATATACATTATGGACATATCTTTCCGCTTTGACAATTTGCATGAACTGTAGTGAGTATTAGAGATTTGAGATATAGTTTTTAAATATCGATTAATAAATACATGAATACATTTTCAATCTGCCATAATAATAAATGTGTGTTTAATTGCGGATTTTTTTTTCCCTGTTATTAAATGGTTACTAAAAAATATTATTTATGTGATAAGATATAGAAGGTTATTTTTGAGGAAATTTTCCAATGCAAGCGTGGAAGGAGGATGGAAAAACAACCATTATAAAATATTTGCAGACCCTTTATCACCAGCCAACTCGGTCAAGAATCGACTCCTTATCTCCAAGTTAACTGTGACGTTGCACAATGTGAGTCTAACACTTTAAGAATGCACATCCATTTTTATGAATATACCTAACACTAGGGTTGGTTGTGTTGTATTGAAAACCTTTACAGATATTAGGTTAATTTGTGAGAAGTTTACTAATATAGCTGAAATAATATCCTAGCTAAGACTCTTAAAATGAGTTCAAATCCTCACCGGACTTTGAATTTACCACTTGATGAAATGGGTTCCTACCAATATCAACGTGTTGGCTTCTGGCAATATAACAAGGGACTTTTTAA
Organism: Timema douglasi; assembly: GCA_901482245.1. NCBI lineage: Eukaryota > Metazoa > Arthropoda > Insecta > Phasmatodea > Timematidae > Timema > Timema douglasi. The sequence goes on from CABEEJ010002757.1 coordinate 77,687, forward strand.
TCATTCACGTCATTGAGAGAATTAAAACACCTCAAATACTTTTAGGAATGCCCCTGTGATGTAGTTATCAGAGTTCATGGCTACAGACCTAGACGTCCCGGGTTCTACTCCAGGAACTTACAGTTTTCCTGTGAAGTAGTGGGTCTGTAACGGAGTCAACTCAGGTGCATGAGAACCAAAGAGGAGCTAATTGAATGAAAAAGTAGCAGTTCTTGGCTAGAAAACTGAGATGAACGGCCATTGTATTATTTTTTCTGACCTAATGACACACTATATCTGCAGAAGTTGACACCATATTCATTAACAGACGGCAGTGGCTCGATCGATATGGCTCTATTGCGGGCTGATGAAACGGATATTACTTATGATATAACTATTAGCGCCTTAAATATATGTGTATTTTTTTTAAATTAATTATAAATATATAATTTTTACATTTATTTGTCATTCAACTCTACTTACCAAAACTGTTATCGTATGTTTCTACATATCTTTTCCGAACAAAAAAAATAAAATAAAGGTGTGCCAGTATTGGTATCTTATTCTAAATTTGAATATTGGCTAATTTACTTACCTTACTCCTCTCAGGAATATGCTTAGAGTAATGGTAAGTTAATTTTTCCCCTCACCCCACCTCCCCGACCACTCTTCACTACACCTCCTTGGTCGTGTGGTTAGTGGGAGTGCCATATAGTTTCTTGAGGTTGTAAGCTTACAACATAGAACAACTGCATACAAACATATATTACAACTCAGCTGGGGCAAAAGCGGGGGGTTTTTTTTTTTTGTCGTGGAAGATATAATCATAACTCACACAGCTACGGTTTTCCAGAGGACGAAGTGAAATTTAATTTGAGGAAAGAAGAAGAAGAAGGAAAAAATAATCAAACTTCCAAGTAGAACATTAAGGGCGCCCTTTAGTTTCGTAGCGTGCCCCCGTGGAAGGGTGTAGAGACAGGGGAGCCAACCCTAGCAAATGGCGGGCGTACTCCGATAGTTATAATGTATGACTACAACCAACAGTTGAAAAGTGCCACCACAACTTTGTCCATACTTTGCTTCCACTCGGTGTGTTTTTATTCTTTCGTGTTCTCTCCCTTCCCCCAACCCCTCCCCATCACTATTTTTTTATTATTTTCTTTCTGTCCCTTTCCTTCTCTGGTCAATTTATTGCAGGTTTCGCTTAGAAGCAAAGGGGTGTATGATGGTGTATGGGGGAGGTATAGGAAGAATGAGAGGGGCTCGGGAGTGTTCTCTCATCAACCCTTTTCCAAACCAACCAATTTTTCATCTCTCTCTTTCTCTTTGAATGTCTGTTTCTGTTAATCTTTTATCTCGCTCTCATATTCTTTCTCTTTTTCTCTCTCGTTCCTATACCCTTGGCCTTCAGGAAGCGGAGCGTACAGAACCGGAAATAACTGATGGCAGGAAAACGTCGCAAAATGAAGTAAAAAATAAAAACGGGGGGCTAAAGTAGGGGGTTACGTTTGGAAGAAACATAGAGATAAAAAAATGAAAAGCAAAGTTCGTTTTCTTTTCTTTTAGTTATATATATATATTTTACTGTGAAAAGGGAAAGAAATCGCGAATCCTTATACTGTTTGATTCAGTAAGTTGAGAGTCAGCCCATCTTTATCTTTATTCCTCCTTCTAAATGGCCACTTGTGTCGTAAGAATATTATAACGTTCGTTATAAAATAACAGTGAAAGCATTTCATATATATTTTTTCTTCTTCAACAGATTCGTTGTTGTAGATGTCAAGTAATATTTTCACTGTCCTAAAGCTATACATATATATATTTTCTTTTTTATTTCAATGAAAAATAATTGAAAAAGTACTAAAACGTTGATGAGAAATGTATTCTGTAAAATATCACCAATCCACATTTCCTTTCTATTTTAAAGAGGGAACGTTTTTCATTTAACTGTGGAAGGTACTCAAAAATGGAATATTTTGATTTCTTGTTTATCTGTGATACGATTTCAATTTTTTTCTTTCAATGTGTTTTACTATCCGTCCAGCCTATACGCGTATTAATTATGCTAATAGGGTAATGATGAGAAAGGTAGATTATATCCGTATTGGCGTTTAATGAGATTGGGCTGTTATAAAGGGAAGGTCATCCTCTGCATAAAGACCAGGATTTGACCCTTAACATCCCTGTTACCTGCAAACTAGACAAGATGAGCCTAACTTAGACCACCTGCTCATCTAAACATTACAAAACAATTTAAATTGGGCTAGAAGCCTCCTCAATCTTCATTTATTTATTATCTTTTTGTAGTTGAAGAGAATGTTTGGTTCAATTCATGAATGGCGACGGATTTAATGAAATATGGTCCTGACTTGGAAACAGGTGAGTAAATAAAATTAGAACACCTACACTAGATAAACGCTCCAAGACTCAAACATATATGTGGTCACGTGGTTTTTAGACGTCAGATTCAAGGTATACTTGCTTGAAAGTGACCTTCAGATTGTAATTTAACCGATTTGTATAAAGGATGTTTTACACACCTTTGATTTATAATTTTTAATTGTATATATCCTGTTTATTTTCCCGCTAATACAGATGATCTTATGAGACTTACTCTAGATTTTAAAATGGTGTTAAATGTTCTAGTATTATAAAATTGTGTCGGGGAGTGTTTTTTTTTGTTTTCAAATAAATCTTTCACTATCATTTATCATATACTTAGTAATTTAGTAATTTAAGCACTTCCATAGGTTCCAGACTTAGAATCTTAAAACTAGGTTCACAACACATCATGTATCTACAGATAGCGACATTATCGTTTATTAAGTTGTATCTATCTAACCTAATGTTTAGTTAGAGTAAAAAAACACTATAGATTTATCATTTGTTAAGGTAGCTTCTAATAAATACACTTATTATCGTAAATAAAGAAGGGAAAAACATAATATTGTTAAATATTATTTGGTCATGCACCCGAGCTGGGTTCAACCTTGGCCTCCCTTTCATTGGAAATCCAGTATATTGTGATTTGGAAGATGAAGACAGTAAACCACCATTTTAATTAGTAAAATTGTAGCAGCATGATAACAAGAAGAAAATGTATATTTTAAGTTTAGAATTTTAATAATATCGTTAAATACATTTATAATTTAATCTGTATATTCCTCCTTCCACATAACATTTAGAAAAAATATGCAACGATACCGAACGGATAGAGAGACGAGGACCAGGGAATACTGATTGGGCGTAACAATTTTATAATTTCAGTCCTCACAAACCTGGATTATCCTGGCAATAAACTCACAAGCTGTTACTGCAATGAAATTCTACCAATTCTGAGAGAAAATACCAGTAGTGACTGTGGTATTGTAATAATGATTTTTTGTAAAATGTCTGCTAACGGTCCAGCAACAGGAACTTTTTATTTATTTTACATTAGAATGAGCTTTTGGGAATTTCAAATTGTGGTGGAGCCGATTAGTTATTTACTAGCAGTTTGACTCGTTCTATGCGCTGCTAAGCAGAACCTAAACCATAGTAGATTAGTACTTTCAACAGTCGGCTGCCAGACTGTTTGATAGTTCTTCGTTTTGCAATCATAAGCTAATTATGTAAATCACAAAACAATCATGATACGCTTAATTAATAGGATTATTATTAGCACCACGTCTTACTACCCGTTCGGCGTATACGCACCTAACTAATAAATTTAAATAAATTAATTATTGGAGATAAAATATTAAATTGTCCACCAAATTAGTGGACAAACAGACCGCAATAGATTAACAACGCAAAATTTACCAATACATGATTGTAAAAGATAAAATAACTAATATATATACTTACAGAAATATATTGAAACATAGAATATCACAATAAACTATAAAGTACAACTAAATATTATACTCTGTTACAGAGACATATTAGTAATACGATATATGGTTTTTCTAAAAAGTATCAATGTTTACCGACCTAGATCGTCAGAATTTGTTTATTTTAATTGCAATGTCGCTGATAAATAGCGCTGATTTGTCCTTCAATCCTTAGCTTTGCTATCGCAATGATAGTGGATCCCCATTAAGATAGTATTTAGTTACTTGTATTATTTTATTTTAAAATGTTTTTCTTTTGCCTACAGAAAATTCAAAATTTTCTACTATATTGAAACATATTTCTTTCTACTAATCAATTCCTATCTTCTATTTTTTAGATTCCAAATTCTATATTTTCATAGTTATTGTGGGGTAGACATTATTATTATTATTTAGCACCGCGTCTTACTACCCATTCGGATGTATAATAATTACGCTAATTGATTAGGAATTGTGAAGGTTGAATTAGAGGAAGTGAACCCGCATTTGCGTGGACGGAGAGTGAAAAACAAGTTAGGAAAAACCGCCCCCAGTTCACCCAACCGAGATTCGAACATCGATCTCCCCGTCCTCAGAAGTCTGGCTCAACACAACTAGCGCGACTGCCAACTACGCCACTGAGGTGGGTGACGTTTTATAAACGTGGTAAATTTTAAATTTTCTTCTATGCCAAAAAGAAGAAGATTTTATAATAATTTTGGAAATATTTTAGAATATAGCTCCTCTCACCAGCATAATAGCAATGCGATGACCTGAAGATGTGTAACGCCTAATAAAATTTCGAAAATGTTAACCGGAAGATGAAATTTTAGTACTAAGTGTTAACCCTTGTGGACCAATATCGATATTTTTTTATTGGTCCAAAGATACGAATAAGGACATTAATTATTAAAAATAAAATTATGAAATTTAAAACCAGGACTCAAAAAATTCTTTACATAAGTATAGTGCAATTTATGCTTGGGTTTGCTAGTGTATATTATTTCGTTTCACATATATTACAAGTTTTGAGTAAATATCTCAATTTTTAAACAATAGAGCGATAAAGTCCGTGCGGAGTTCCATATCATTTATTTTAATTTATGATAAAAAAGAATATCAGTGAATGATGATAAGACAAGAATATATACCGGTAGTCAATAACAGAATAATAATCTGATTAAAATAAATGCTAATAAATGAGCTAATAATTTTCTTCCTACAGCTATTTGCCTTCCGTTTTGGTTTTATATAATATCTATCTAATATTTTATATCAAGAGTCTATGTTTTTCACTATAAGTTTTTAAAATGCTTTATCCCAAAATCGAAGTGTTTCACAATATATTTCCGTATGTACTTGTGTACACATTTTCCTATATAAAATAAGGAGGTTAAATTTGACGGTTCAATATGGATACCTGTGCATATTAATCTAATAACGTTTATCATATCGTTCAATATGTCTCTGTTGTATGAGGAACATGCAGTAGAATATTTATTTTTGAAAATACATAATAACCACACGTATGCCATATTTATATTGTGAGAACATGTAGCTTTCTACTTTTAACTATATAAGCTATATAAAATCAATCAATCGAAGTTGTTAAAGCTTTTAGAAAAATTCTAAAAATTCAAAATTCAAATCCATAGTTAATATCAAAAGATTAAAATTATCAGACAAGAAACCAGTTGCGTGGTAGAGTGAATATAGTAATAAACTTGAGCTCCAGGTGGTAAATGAATGAAATTGGGTATATTTGTTTGTGAAAGGGAATAACTTTGATTTTAAAGAAGAAACTAGGCCAACATTTATATTATGATTAAAAAAAGTGGTGTGATCATTATTTGGTCTCTTACCTTTTGAGATTAGTGATATTTAATACAATTTTAATTAAACCTAAAATATGTCTAAAATGTGTGTAAACATTTTTTTAAATATTTAAGTATTGGTTTGTTATTTGATTGGATTCACAAAATTAATATAATTAAATATTCAACACCAATTTGATTTGAATTATTATCATAGTAAGGTTAAAATAAATTAATCTATTCAGAACTGAACATTTGTTTAATATAAAATATTGTATACAATTTTTTTTAAGCATAGGATTTGAATGAATTTATTTGACAAAATAAGATTAGCACGATACTCAATTCAGACTCGAATTGAAAATTCATTCATTCATGAGATTCTATTGTTTCGATTCGACTCAGTAAGCCAAGATTCGGATACGATTCAAAATTGATTATTATTGATTTGCACAGGTTTTACACATACAGGTACTGTACATATAGTATGATATTTTAGGAATGAACATTCATAAAATACAAACATACATTTTTTTAAATTCAATATTGATAATGTTTTACAATGATATTAGTATTATTTAAAATATATTGATAAGATCTATTATGTGACAGCTAAGGAGCACATATCTCAAAGCATGAATACATGAAAATTGGTTTAGTGTAATTTTTTTACATCATAATAAAGTATCCTCTTATTAGAAACAGACTGTACAATCATTTATTAATATAAGGGAAAGGCATTCCATAAACAAGTTTTTATTAATCAAGGCAATATTATAAATGTCAATTTTATCAAAATCTTCAGACATATTTTTTTAGTCGCACAATAGCATACATTATTTATATTCATATAATTATTCGGTTGTAAAATAAGACTTACAAGAGGTCAAAAAATATTTCAAACTATTTTTAAATTTTAAATGTTTCAGTTTGATCACATTCACCTATAATCTTTCTTTAAAGTATCATTAAATTACCGAAATGCAGTAAACAGATAAAAAAAACTTATTCATAACACGTACAATTATGAACAATTACCTGACACTACAAATCACTTCCGATAAAAATCGAAAAAAATACAGGGCTATTTTATTTTCCTTTTTGTTTTATTTTGTATTTTTAGAAATCGTGAGATGAATGTGAAATTGTTCGAGGGAAGAAGAGCATTAATTCATCTCAGCTCGCGGGCAAAGTCGTTAGTTTCTTCTTGCCCCATTTCTTGTCAGTGCTAACTAGACTCCTTGACGGACGTTAATGTTGACTTCTGAGTCAAGTAGAAGTATATATATTCAAATTACCTCAGGGTATGAGAGTGTAGTCGACGATGGTGGTATAGGATTAGTTTAAGTGTGTTGGCTACTTTAAGTAAAAATTCCCACACTGTGGTATTTATTAATGGAAATGGAAACTCGGAAAAATCAACACTACCATAATAACCATCAATTATTTTTAGAATGTTTTGTTTGGACTGTTAAAAAAATTACTTTATTTTTTTAAAGAAGGAGATATATACTATATTTTTTATAATACATTTTTATCTCAGAATTGCGATATTTCACGGAAAACTTTGTTGAAAATTAGCTGATTTCAACCTCTTTTTATTATTATTATTATTAGTATTATTATTATTATTATTATTATTAGCACCGCGTCTTACTACCCGTTCGGATTATACGCACTTACGCTAATGTGTAATAGTAGGGTGATTGTGAGATGAAATGGAGGACCTACAAGTTTAACGTGGAATCCGAACCACGGTGGAGGCCTGGCATTCCTAACATTCACATGATGTCTTGTCAGAGGTGAAGGAGGGGTTTGGTAATCAGATACATCTTTGCCGGGGCCAAGGAACCTTTTTATTAATATATATGTTAAATTATAAATACGTAAAATGTAATATTTTTTAATCCTCTAGGGATGTGTACATTGTACAATCTATTTAAATATTTAACAATTTTTAAAATATCGTGAGATTTTTTGACGTTTTAACTCACTGGTAAGTGAGCCCCTGGTCTTGCTCAAACCAAACGAACAATGAGACGCATTGAATACGTTTGGTAATCACGAGGGATTAAATAAGTGGCTTATTAACGCAAATTTTATTTCAAATTGAAGGCGAGAGCTATCACCATTACTCTATATGATTAATAAACATTAAATATGTATTTTTTTATATGAATGGATATTCATATAAAGGGAAAATTATCTTATTTCAAAGACATTTAACGTGAAAAGAAATAACTTATTATATCAAATTAAATGTCTAGGAACTCATACCTTACTTTAACCAACAAGGTAATTTTTTGTATCAGAGTTAGTTTTAAATAGACTAATGAGTAATATTTCTAGTGATATTTAAGTTTCTGAGGTTAAACTATCATACGAGATACCGCAGTAATTAGATATGTCCCTTAGAGTAGAAGACACTCTTAATGCGTAAGAGAAAAAACCTTAAATTATATGACACTTCAAATATTTTATTTAAATTCCCTAGCCGCATTAATTTAAACACGTGTATATATTTAATTGTTAAGGTGGGTATTAGAATGATTGCATTGTTATTATCAATAGGATTGATTATTTCTCAACTAGTATATATTTCCCTCAATTAATTTGATTTAATATGGATCTAAATAAGAAATAAATCGATAGTTTACAAGGACCGTTTATTAATTCTAGGTATTTATAAATCAGCTGTTTGCTTAAATATATAGCACTTTGATAAATGTTTCAAATTAAATGGAGTTTTAATTATTCCTTATCCATTTTATTTTAACATTTATTACTCAATACGTAAACAAAATATTAATAGGCTAGTAACGTTTGTGTTTATGTAAATTCACATGACTTATGAGGGTTAGATTTAACAAAATATATTAAAATTGGTAAACATATACACAATCATAGGAAGGTTTTCAGTTCATATTGGTTTAATATTTTTATATCATCACTAGATGTGCCCTACATTAAAAAAATTAATAAGCATAGCTAGCTTTTCAATTAAATAGAAAGCACTGTTCCACATTAATGAATTATTTAAAATTGAACTCGTATTTAGACACTAAATACAAAAGTTTTGAATACATATATTTTAAATAAACAATATGTCCATAACATGATGAGAAAAATTATCATAAGATATTTTTATAAGTACACCCCTTCTATTACAATTTTTTTAATTAATAGGTTTAACATCAAAACAAAATTTAAGGGTAAATATTGGGACCACCTCTCAATTTTATTAGAGCATTGGAATTGAGGGAGGTTGGGAAAACCACAGTGACAAGTCACATGTGGTATACCACCACAATCTGTGCACCCGGACGAAAGGCAGTACACATCCGTCGACAAAGCTTAAGGATGTTACATTCATTTTAATGATGTGTCCTATAATTATGACGTCAGACCTTTTGGTCAATTTTAGTCACTTTAAAAATATGTTGTTTAGGGTCTACTAAAGTGCTTCTCAAGCTGTTGTCCACGAACCAGCAGCACCTCGCAAAGAAATTCTTAAATTTAGCTATTTTATTTTAGGAACGTCCATGCAAATGACTACGTCTATTTTAATTTTGTTTTTAAATCATTGACGTGATTGTTTACTTTAGTATTTTCATGGGGAAAATAAGTACATATCCATGGGGGAAAAAACACACTCTAAGGCTTCAATTACGTGTGTGTGTTATTTATTTAGCTACTTATTTGTTAGTGTCACCATATTTCGAGAAACTTAACCTAAATACTTGATTAATTTGTTAGTTTAATTTCAAGGTTAGCTTTTAGAAACAAAACTAAATCAACTAATTTACACAGGTCATGATTACAAAAATATACTAATGAAATGTCTAACATTTTCACTTATTAATTAGTTTATTAAATAAAGTCTATAAAATAGATTTTGTATAAATTTAGGTTTGATATATAAAAATGAGGGTCCATCTTCTAATCTCAATACCTTCATGGTCCTTTATACTAACTAATAATTTATCTGGTAAGTTAATTATAATAGGTATGGGAACCTTGCCCCTAAAAGATTCTTTCAATGGTGATGCGACTATAGAAAAGAGCTTGTTAACAAATGGGTGTAGTTTGTTCGATAGATGTAAGTTATTGGCCTTTGCCGACCCGTTCATTTGACATTGTAATGCATGTAGCGAAGTGCCAACGGAGAAAGGTGATCTTGGCTACCGAGGTGGAGAGGGGGGTCTGGTAGAAAGAGGGGGTAAATTTGTTGTAAAGGGAGAAGGGGATAATATGTGAGGCTGTCCGCAATCTCTTTAAGCTCTCATCATCCATCTTGTCCCCCTTTTCTCCCCCTGTGAGGATGAGAAACGGGAAATGGTTAGAAAAGAGCGGGAAATCACGACAATTAGTGTTCCGTCGTTCATCAACCCTTTACTCTTCTCTGCAGGACAAAAAAATAAATTCTTAATCATGTTGATTACAAACGAATTATATATTAAATATCTCTACATCAATGAGCACGCGTATTATGTCAGTTTCATCAGCTAGTCCAGTTTGCCGGTGACGGGAGGTCAGGATTCAAGTCCAGCCTGGGTGTACTAGAGATAAAAAATATATATTATTGGTTTCCCACGCTCCCTCTAAGCAAACGTAGATTCATTCATTTTCAATCTTACCTTAATCATCCATAATTCTATATCGCAATTAAAATGCGTGTATCTCGAAACTGGTAGTGAAACACGTTCGGGATAAAAATAAAAAAATAAAAATTCTTAAGAAAATGTTGAATCTCGAAGTATTGTTATTTTTTATCTATAATTTTTATTTCAGTTAAAAATATTTAAATAATTTACGTCATTATTGTCTATATACTATATTTTTATTAATTATTACTAGCAGCATTATGGATATTTATTAACTAAAAACAGTGTGATCATCTTATGGATAATGGTTTTAATCCCAGTTGGAACAAAACTGTTTTTAGAAGACGAGTTACGAATGTTTCACTTATCATCATTATCGTTTCGCCTAGGACTAATGTTTTTACTTGCTAACAAATTTCAAGACAAATAATTTCCCACTTTATTTAAGTAGTAGTCTATGCTTTATAAATCTGTTTCATGCCAAAATGGAGATTAAAAGTATCAACATTTTCCCTGCCCCTATAAAACTGAAATTAATTAAATTTAAATTTTTTTTATCAATGGGATCAAAACACAAAATGAGGAAGTACCAAGAGTAAGCCTGTTGAGAGACATGGATCTAGCTTTCCTCAAACAAATAAAGAGCTGTAAATTTTTTTTCAGGGTCACAATATAAATTGTTAATATAATTGAGAATTTTATAAAGGATATTGATGCAACAGAGCTGCTATTTGTATAAAAACAAATATAATATGAGGAGATCTTAATTCACGTTAATTCTGATCTTAATGGCAAAATTACTTTCAAAGTCCACTTCCATTTATAGGAATAGGTTTTCACAAAATGAAAATATTACAGCTAAATAAAACATTATATTATTTCGTGTTGCTGGCTATGGCTTTAGATGGGTTTACCATAAAACCAAAAGCTGACAATTTTTGTACCTACTAAAGGAAATCTATATTGCCCAGGCAAAACCAGAAATTCAAAGTTTACGATTTATTTGACCGAAAATGTAACTTGTACTTTGATGATAAAATTAGTAAAAAGTTTAATCTTGCTACCAAATTATCTAACGCTGAAGTTAATTTTTCTTATGCGATAATTTATTGGTTAAATACATAGTATAGCCAATTTTCTGTAATATTGTTTTATTTAAAGTCTAAAATTGGCTATCAAAGATGTTATTTAATATATAAAAGGTTTAGAATTGTAGTTTATTTTAAGTCCACGTCGATTGTCGTATTGAAGTGTTAGTCCCAGTCTAACCAGCAGAAATGCTAGAACAGACCTATTCGTTGACGACGATTAATTCAATGCAAATCTTGACGCCTCAGACCAATTTCCAACTTGATGTATTTACTAAGATTCTGATAGGCAATCCTTTATAAAAATAAAAAACACTTTTTTGTAGTCAACAGTTATATTATTTTACTAACCTATTAGTATATTGTAAATAAGAATTTCTATCATCCATAAGAGTTACTGCTGAAGATCACCTGAAATTAGGCATAATTATAATAAAATTGTTCGCGTTACTTTTTTTAATTCTCAAAAAAGTTGATTATTCTCTGAGTCTGAATATAGCTAAACATGGGTATTTATTTTAAGAAATTATTTAAAATGTCTTATTATATTGAAGGTATAATATATGGTTTCTATACAATTACTATCATGGATATATCTGTTATTTATTTAAATGCAATACAACACATCCAATACACACTTAAATCTTAAAGTCGGAGTGTAAGAAATGCGATAAAAAGTTGTTTTTTTTGCAATTTCATACCAAGACTTTTTTTTTGACAAAATAAAATAATACCCTTTCACTAAAAATATAGAGTTTAATTTTTCTCGCACGGTGATATACACAGTTCTTGAATATGTCATAGGTGTTCTACAATGTAATGACAACTTTGTTTTTCTTTGTTTAAAAAGTTTTTCATCAAATGTTAATATGCTCCTGGAAGTTGATGGATGCTTCTAATGGATATTTATTTATCTGATTTATTTTGTCAAACAAAGTTTTGCTATAAAATATAAAAAACAGTGAACTTTTTTCACGTCCCTTACACTCTCATCTAATCTGGTCATCATAATGTTTCATCAATGGAACAGTCTACAGTTTATATAACTATTACTTCTACTAGACTATGCATATATCGACATTAATCCATTTAATGTACGGTATATGGAAGTAAAACATCCCAAATGGTATAAAATAGTTATAAATCTGTTCCATTTCATAATAAAAGCACAATATTTGGAAATGTTCTTGATGGATTACTAAATACATCAAGGAAAAGAGAAAAATAAACGAGAAATATATGATATCTTATCAAATTGTAAAATCATTTCTATCATATCAAATTGTAAAATCATTTCTATCATATCTACTGTTTGGGATTCTAAAAATATCACATATTTTAGATATTTTTACTCGCCACTTTGTTTAAAAGTTCCAAAGAATTTGATCTACTTTTACTTTGAAGAGAATTTACTAGATTCTTTTCTGGTAAACATGTCCTTCAAGATATTTTTAAACTGTTCTCCCTGTTCAATAAGAGTCCAATTATTTCGAAATGAATGAAACTAGGCGATTTAATATTTTCTTGATGAGAATTTAGAATAGGAAATAAGATTCAATGCCCTAGCAATACAAAAACGTAAAAGCATATATTCAGAGTTAAGGCCCTTGGCCCTGTCGAGTGCAAGTCTAAAACTTATTTTATGGGATGGTGGGTGGGAGGAGGAAAGGCGTAGTGGGGCTTCACAACTGACCAAAGTATCCTTCCGCACCAACAAGATCAGATGGATCATGGAAAACGTAGATAGCGCTAGCTACCGTACAGGTTTTACGGAAAAATCATACGTATGGGAATATCATCTTTCTTCAGAACGAGTGATATGTTTATAGCAATATTTCCAACACCTCTTCTAAGATAATGTATCTATGTTTATGAGGTGTTAGGTTTTCTTATTTTTTGTTTTGCAACTGGTAATTTTTTATTGAAAATGTCAAAATTGTTGATATTTGATCAATGTAAAAACTATAGAATAGGTGTGTATATAAAAAGTTCAACATAAACAATAGGTTTCTATCCTTGAACAAACCGTTTCCGAAATGAAAATGGCAAAACAATATAATGTTGAAGATAGTCGTTTGTTCTCATGGTTCTGCATTTCCATGCCAAATGAAAAGGGCTAATCACCTTAAGTATCTTATTATTAACCTCTACGCCAATATGGAAGAATGGAAGTCTATTAATCTTATTTTCTCTATTTTCACTAAAATATAATATTTAAAAAAAACTAAAGGTTCTGATAGTTAATTAATTGATATTAATCTTAATGCAAGAAAGATTAAATTTACATATCATTCATATTCTTATGAATACAAGAAAGAGAAATATTTAAATGAATGTTATTGAAACCTTATTTAACTTTTAAATTCAATATAAAATTTCGTTTAATTTAAGCAAAATATCACCTATCATTACTATAGTTAGTAATATTAATTATAAGGGCTACTAATAGTTACTAAAAAATATTTTTAATTATAAATATTCGATATAGTACATATAATTACATATAATTTACATTATTATAAATATACATAAAAATGAAGAGTACAATGCAATAAAAATAATAATAAATTATATTGGGCTTTTGATGTAAATTATATTTTATAGATTCAAATCAATATCTGAGATTCTAGTGACGGGCTTGTGCACTTGTAGTGAACAACAGATGTACCGTATTAAAATCTATTTTCAAAACACGTTCAAAGTTTCAATGTTCTTTCTCTTTCCTTCTCCGTCTCTTTCTGTTCCTTACTGTCTCACTCTGTAATTGTATTTCTCTGTCATTTACTTTATCTCTATCTTGTTCTTTCCCTTTGACTTCTCTATTCTATCTTGGTCTTACTTTGTGTCTTACTATGTATCACTCTCCGTTTCTCTATCTTTCTCTCTATTTGTACATTTCTTTGTCTCATTCCTACTCTCTTTCAAGCTTTCACTTTATCACTCTTTCTTTGCATTCATTTATCTTTAAATCCCTCTCTATTTTATTCTATTTGTCCTGCTCTCATTTTCTCTCTTTCTTTCTGTTTCACAATGATTGTATTTCTATCTCTTTCTGTACATCTTTATGTAGTTCATTTGCTATGTTTAGCTCGCTCTCTACATCTCTATATATCTATAGATGAATATCTGTCACTACATATGTCTGTTTGTGTCTTTCTCTGCTATCTATCTCTGTCTACACTCTGTATATATCACTCTGTTTATCTATCTTTCTTTGTTTCTCTCTCTGGCTCTCTCTTCATATATATATTTATATGGTTTTTGTTACATTTTCCAATTTACGCTCGTTCTATTAGCTAGTATCCTTCAACTGTTTCACCAAGCTCCTTTATTTATTGTCTGGTATTATCTGAAATTTGGTTTCAAGACCAACTTCTCCTCATCTTCCCTTCCTAAGTGTCTTATCCGAGTAGGAACAGCACCGCCAAAAGCGCCACTTTCACGCACGTTCAATCAAGTTAAAGAGTTTCTCTGAACCGCTGAAGATTCAATTACTGCCGTCTTTTAAAGGCGAGAGGGAATCTTCAACCAAAAGGCGGGGCGCGGAGAAGCACTTCCGTTGTCAGTTACGTTACACGCCAACTGTTTTCGACTCTTCATACCCTTTACACTTTGTAAGATCTTTCACCCCTTTTACTTCCCCCCACCATCCGAACTACTGTCACAGTTTTAGCTTTGTTTATACAAAAGTTTGCGTTCACTTATTTTTTTACTTTCTTAGAAAAGCTCTTTCAAAAAAGAAAAAATTCTACTCTCGCCTGGAAAACCAAATTACCGTAGATTTTTTTAAAGTTTTCGGAGTGAAAAAATATCAGAAGTACCTTAATATTCTTTGATAATAAAAGCTTTAGGGTCAAAACCAGTTGATTGTTAAATGGTCCATGACTAAAAATAACTTAACTAATAACAACAATATATCTAATCCCCTATTCAATGGTCAAATGGTATAAGGCAACAGACCCGCAATGAACTGCCTTTGATGACAATACCGGTTTTCAAATCCCGGTCAGCTGTACTGTATTTCTTTACTAAATGGTTTTCCACTCTCCTTCCACTAAAATGCTCATAAAATTCGGCTATATTCCACCTTACTAATCCGTATAAAGCTAACCTAATTAGTGCATATGCGCATAGCCCGATTGGATCGTAAAAATAGGGGTAAAAAATAAAATTACGTATATATAATAGGCCTACTCCAATCCAATTTTGGACGAGCCTTATATAACTAGTTTAACACAATCACACAAAGTATTTTTTTTCCTTCCGCCATCAATATTATTTTACTTTTCCACGTCTTACTACTCGTCCACGATATAATTATATTTACTAAATTTCGTTAAGTAAATCGAAGGAAGTAGATTTGTATAAGAAAATGTAACATAAGTTTAGTGTAGGGTAAGGGGGCTACTATTATTACACCTTAATTGTATTCAAACCCCAAAAACTCCGTTTTTGGAAATTTGTTCTGTCTGATCTTGACAGACTTGGTGGTATTAAAATTTGATGCTTGACTGGGTGTATTAATGATATTTTTTCCTGAATGTTTTCCCCCAGGAATCACTAATTCTCTACACACTTGTGGATACATTACCAGTATATTTCACATTCCAGCATAAATAAATATCCCATGATAGGACGTGGGGCACAAATATCAACATCATCATTTTATTATATTTAGCCTCCCTAAGATGTGTCCCAGCTTCATTTTGAAAGTGAGAGAAAGATGACTTCCAGTTTCGTTGGCAGTCCCTACTCGTCGTAAGAGATTTTTTTTTATCTGAAATCGTCCTCCCCTGTCCGTCATGTGCTAGCGTTATTGCCGCCCGAAGGATGTCGCGTATTGGACGCAAGAGGAGATGGTGGTTCATAAGAGAGGGGGGAGGAAGGGGAGGCTAAGGGTGCTCAAGTGGAATAAACGGGAGGAAGGGCGAAGACACTTCTATCCGCAGACTATTATTGATTTTGAAGTAAATTTGTTTGTTTTTCTTACATAATAAAAGGACACATACATTTCTAAAGAAAAAACATCCTAACTTTTACGTTAGGATTTTATTATTTTGTTTTTTATTAAATTAGGAATATATAAGTCAAAAACTCTCACGTATGATAACTGTCAGAAGAATACAATTCAGGAAAGATTTTATTTTTTTAAATTTATTAAAGTTACAAAGCCAATTTGCATACATTTGTACAAGAATATACTGCTACTGTCACTTTTCATAGATAATGTATATATTAATGAAATAACATAACATCATAAATATTAACCGTATGAAAATAAATATACTCTTTAAATACTTAAAGAAAAATCAAATTTTACATGTAACAAGAATATATTTATTGTCATGATTTTCACTATCCCTAAATTTTTGTATTTAATTTTAAGTCTTATTCACAGTTCCCATGTCTATTGAAAAAACATTTTAAAAATAACCACTCACAAATTAATAATATAAAAAAAATGTTTCAATTATTTACACTTTCACGCTGACTACGTTAGTACGAGCCCATATTAAAACGTCGAGAAAAAAATTAAATACACAATTATTATCCATTTTTTAGTTAAAAACATATTTATAAAGTGTGACCACTAAATAACTTTTAGAATCGTGAAGAAAATATAAATTTAAAAACTAACTATAAAGAGGATAACGTAAACCAAAGCACTCATTTATGTTTTGGCATATATACTTTAGTTGGAATGCGAGTTGTACAAATATTTTCATAAATTTAAAGCAACCATATAGTTATTAATAACATCATTATCTCTGTAACCTGTTTCATCTTTATATTTTATAATCACTGAGACCCGTACATGCTGTCCGCATGTTCACGCTAAGTAGCTAAATAGAAATGAGGAAGTAATACTGAAGAAGAACTATACAAATATTGGCATGGAGGAACACATGAAAAACATTTAATAAAAAACTCAATAAAATATGCATTACTTACTTACTTTATGGCATCAGGAAATCGATTCATTGCAACACTTACAAAAGTACCCCACCTATCCCTATCTTTACATACTTTAATGCCGGGATCACGAACAACTTAACGTTAACTTAACGTAAAGGACCTCCTCGTGTGTTTAAATGGAAGCGATCACGATGCAGTTAACTTAACGTAAGAGATGTATTGGGAGGTATTTTACTTTACTTTACGTTACTTGAAGGGTATCACGTGATCTAGCCAGCCAATCATTATGCGAGTGACGTCAATAGGGCTATTTAGTAATTGTTTGTTGGTATTACGACCAATGTTTACTCTTTAGCGTAAGTTATAGTGATCAGACATTGAAACAAAATAATCAAACTAAAATGGGGAACAAAATTTATCAAAAAAATTTAATAATAGATATGTATTATATTGATTGAAAACTGTAAACATTCACAGATCATCACTGTACAAATAGTACAAAACAACAGATTATACTCGAGAATGCATATGTTTGGCTCGAATTGTTACGTTAAGTTAAGTGAATCGTGATCACACATAAGTTAAGTTAACTTTAAGTAGAACGTTACATTAAATTACGTTAAGTTAACGTTAAGTTGATCGTGATCCCGGCATTATCCATTCCACCTCATTACACCCTATTTCTACCTGTAGCTAGTTCTTTCCAATTCACCTCATTACACCCTATCCATATCCTGAGATAGTTCTATGCAGTCGACCTCATTACACCCTATTTCTATCCTGAGCTTTTTCTATCCAGACCACTTATTTACACATTATAATTACCCTGAGCTAGTTATATCCGGTCCACCCCATTACACCCAATCTCTTTCAGGTCCATTTTAATCTTATCCTCTCATCTGTATCTAGGTATTCTCAATGGTCCCTTCCCATTGGGTTTACCAGTAACTACCCTGAACACGGTTCTAGATTATTTAATTTTCCATGCATGTATTATTACTTTCTATTGGTAGTGTTTAACTTGTACTTTCTGACCAAACTAATCACAGCAACAGATGTCCTATAAACTGAGTTAAATCTAAAACAGAAAGATCCCAGTCTCCTGATCAATAATTCATCACTGTAGAAGTGAAAGTCCCTATTTATACAATGTATACTCTTTCACTCCCAATGAGAATCCAACCTAGGACCCATAACTCAATAGTCAGATACGTTACTTACTGAGCAAACGTGTCATACATCTAATATACCCAGAGGGGCTTAGAGTCACGACATCATTCTCACTATAATTTATTCACCATTTTATTATTATTGCGTCATACTACCCGTTCGGCTGGTACGCACTTACGCTAATGTGTACCACGGTGGAGGCCTGACATTCCACAAGTTGTGATTAATACACGTCTTGTCAGAGGTGAAGGAAGGGTTTGGTAATCAGATAAATCTGTGCCAGGACCGAGGATTGAAACCCCGGATTTCCAGCACAGAAGTAAGTACCTTACCCCTAGACCACCAGGTCACCTTCCACCATTTGATTGGTGATAAATGACAGCTAGCAAAAGCTACCAGATCTACTATCATATATCATTTCGCCAAAGCATTAAATCTGCAAGACCATATATTGATTTCAAAATTAAATATTCTTTGATTTTATTCCCTTCTCCTTATTTAATAAGAGCTTAGTATTCTATGGCGACATGCTTCGGTGTTATTATTGATGTTACACTATCTTTAGGTCTTCTTTATGATAAAGATGATATTCTCTTAGATACATACTATAAAAGTTTTTGAAAATTTTGAAGTCTTATATGTAAAAACTCTCATATGTATTCAATAAGATAAAGCTGATATTCTCTTGAATACATATTATAAGAAAGTTTGTGAAAAGGTTGAGGTCTTATATGTAAATTTTTTTAATAATATTTATTCAAGAGAATATCATCTTTATCATAAATAAGACCTGAAAAAGTTGTAAAATCAACCGAAGCATTTCATCATAGAAGGCTAACATACTATCAAATAAGGAGAAGCGAATTAAAATTAAAAATAAATAATTTGGTAATTTATTACTTTTTACCAAATCAAATATAAACATCACCAAAAAGATATTGATATGTTGTCACTTTCGGCAGCCAAAACTGTCACAGAAAACCGTTTGTTTTTAATCATGCTTCTGTTTTAACCGTTTTTACATCTTCCACTGTCAGTTACCACCACTCCTGTGGTCAATATATTTTAGACAAATTTGATAGCTTTGTTCTCAGATCCTCCTCAGCAGGTACCTATTTTTTATTTTAAATAAAAGAGGTTATGAAATAAAAACAAATAGCAAATCATAGAATATGAAATGGTGTGCAAACGGCAGGTGAAAGTACACACCCGTGGGCAAAGAGACATAAATACAGAGACAACCCCCACTTGGATACATACCTCTGACACACACTCTGCTTCTCCAACCTACCCCTTATTTTCTGTTTGATCTTCAACGACCATAAAGTAGTAGCCCATGCTCTAAAGCGTCGCGCCGCTTTGCCGCTCCGGCACAGCCGTCCGTTACCATGGCGACGGGGGCTAGAAGGTGTGATTTACTGTGGGCTCGTGCATCATAGCCCGTGGAGCGCTCTCTATGGCGGGATACAACTACGAGAGGGGGTGAGAGAGGGAGAGAGAGCGAGGAGTCGTATATCAGACTGCGGACAAGGGGAGTCTTAGGCGTGGGGTCCGAACCACTGAGCGTCTCTTAGAACTATGCGCTAGAGAAAGGAGCTTTGTGGTTTGCAGAAGTGGGATCTGGAATTACAGGCGAAGTAACTGTATTATTGTTATTATCTATGTGTGTTATTTCAATCCAATTTGAAGGGTTCTCAACGATGGGGTCTACCCAGAGTCACTCGTACAATCCAGCTCACTTCCTATGGGAGGATTAAAATTTAACTGAAGCTTGGCTAGGGTTCAAAGTCCTTCTAAGATAACTAAGTTCACGTCTTAAGCTCAAGCTCAGTGCTTATAACTATAGATAATTTTTTTTGTTGGAAATAAAGTAGTTTATATATAATCTTT
Source organism: Timema douglasi (assembly GCA_901482245.1). Classification (NCBI taxonomy): domain Eukaryota; kingdom Metazoa; phylum Arthropoda; class Insecta; order Phasmatodea; family Timematidae; genus Timema; species Timema douglasi. Next base: position 97,999 of record CABEEJ010002757.1, read on the forward strand.
CTATTGTTTAAGTAGCCTATAACCCTATAACCAATTTGGTCGTCCAGTGGTCAGAGTTCCTGGATATAGATACAGAGATACCGGTCTTGATACCCAGTGGTTCCAAATTATCTGTAAAGCAGGGTTTCTGTAAATGGGTCAACTTAAACTCACAAGGACTAACGCTATACTACTTGAATGAAAAAGTAAGAGTTTTAGTCCAGAAAACTAAGATTAATGGCTTGAGATTTTGTTGTGCTGATCATAAGACACCCTAAATACTCAAAAGTTGGCATTATCTTCGCCAAAAGATTATGGCTGATATGCAGATATGCCTCGATTGTGTTCTGACGCAATAGTCTTATTTTTACTTTCTCGCTATCTTACAGGAAGAGAGAGAATGTGATAGTCCAAAAAAATTGAACTCGAGATTTTTATGAACCTCAACGTTTCATGATCCCCCGAATCAAAAAAGGGGGCTTTTGAATTACCGTCTGTCTGTCTCTCCGACTAGAGCCTAAACTATGTTACCGGTTGGGCTAAAACTTGGTATCTAGGATTTTCATGGGCTTGCTCCGAGGAATTTTCGGAATTGGATATCTAACCCTAATGTTTACTGTAGTAGTAGTTCAGTAGTTTACTGAAGGGCAAAACAAAAAAATTACTCAAAATTGGATAAAACTATTGGGATTAAATTTAATTTCAAAACATTTATAAATATTACAAGCAAAATGGCCACGCTAAATATTTCAGTAACATTATTTTAAGGGTTACGGTTTAGTGCGTAAATTATCATTTTTTTAATCATATATACGGAATTATTTGAGATATGAAATAATTTATAATGGAAAATATGTAGGTCTATTTATAATACATATCTCTTATTTGAAAGCGTACAACCCGAACGGGTAGTAAGACGCGGTGATAATAATAATAATAATTTTATTTGAAAAATATTTTTATAAAACAAATAATTTTCAAGATATACGCAAATATATATATATATATAAACTTTTCGAACGGTAAAATGTTGCAACCGTTAAAAAAATCTAACCCAAAATATTGATGAACGTCGACGCCTCACTAACCCCCGAGCCCTAAAATTTTGGTTTTGCAATGACGTCTGTCTGTTTGTCTGTTTAACCCTAAAATTAAGAGTAATGTAATAAATAGCGAAAAGAGAAAAATCGATTTTCTCAAAATCAGCTCTAATGATTTTTATTCTTAACGTTAAGACTTAGATAAAATGCTCTATAAATTTATATAATGAAAATAATTTAATGAATTAGACAGTTACTGAGTTGGTGTAAGTATTATATAAAATTATAATTCAAAAAGTATGGTTTCGATTTACTCTAGTGACCAACATGTTGTCAGATATTAATTATTTAACATAGAATTAATAAAGCACCATCAACTGGACATAAGTTTAATATACATACATTTTTTGTGGGTAATTTTAAAACCAGAATTACTGATTATTTAATATAAACATTAGAGATGAAAAGAAAATTTAGATCAAGTGCACCCACTATAGCAAGAAAAAAGGGATATATAAAATATACATTATCTAATTTCAAATGGCACCCAGCCATGGTCCAAATCTTGACTTCATTTAGGCCAGTATATTCCTTTAAACATATACAAAAGTGAATAGATTCTTTCTACCCATCCGGGCATTTCCACTAATTAGTTAAATATGATAGGAAAACAATTGATCTCATTTGTTTAGAAAAGGTAGAAAAATCAACTATCTACACCAGGCTGGGTTTCAAACCAAAACTTATCCGTCACTGTTATACGTAACCAATGACTGGTTAGAATTCCGACTGGAGCTATTTACTAAATATCGATTTCATACGATTTCCAACAAGAGTTTGGATAGTAAATAAATTGGTATGGTATTTTACTATTCAAAAAACTCCAACTATAGAATTTATTCAACAGCCATGGATTTCCATTATTAAATCATAGAGGAAATTCTTTGATTAAGAGAAGACATAATATAAAATATAGTGTTTTTTTTGTTTTTTAAATACCATTTGACTGTCCTAGTAAAATATTGTTGGCCTTGCCAATTATGATGATAATAACTAGAATACAGTTTCTTTAAGTTATAGAATCAGTAAAGGAAATTTAGAGTTTAAGTAATTTCAGATTAATATTAAATGCACCACCAACTGAACTATAATGTTTTAAAAATGATTTATGATTTAAGATAAAATTCTGTACAAGATCATTATAGTATTAAAAATTTACAAACTAGTTATTAGGGTAATTCTAGATTATGCTGATTTAAAAAAAAAACTTCTTTGTTAATTATAAAATAACAGTTATAAATTTAAAATTTGTTTGATTTTTTAAAATACATTCTAGACTTTAGTATTAACTTCAGTCAGTTCTTTTAATTCAAATGAAGTCTTACATTTTAAAAATGAAACCAGTTTGCATCTATCTACACGTAAAAGATTTGTTTACTTCTTTCAGTAGAAAATGAAAATACATTTCACCACTTTTTGAAGATTGCTACGTTTCATTAAATTCTTTTTCCTCGTCTCACACAATCTCTCTTTTTAAAAAGGGGTGGAATTTTTATGGTAATGTACTGTTTAGTTCTAGCAGTCATGCCACTCAAAGTAATTGACAACAAACGCGCCATTTCATTTTACAAAGACTCTCATCGTTATCATTTTATTTTTTTAGTTGCTACGTTTTTCTATTCTTTTTCTCTCATTCATGCATAGAAGGCTACTTTTCTTCTTTCCTAAAGTGAAGTGATTCGTAAGAACTGTTAGAATACATTATACATTATTTTTGTTTGAGAAGTTTTCACACAACACACAAACCACGATGAAATAACATATTTAGGTTTTTCCGGATAAGGTGTAAGTAGTTAACTTTATAACTTGAGATGAATAAATGAATATATCAAAGAATAATGCCATGACATAAAAGTAATATTCATCTATTATAACGGAAGATAATGTAATTTTTCCCTCTCTTCTTAAAAAAATGCCTTTTTTTGTGTGAGTCCCACGTCCTTATATAAGTTCAGGTTAACCACATATCTACACTAATAGGCTAGAAATGAGTAAGATAGAATTTCGATTAACTTTACCCTAATTTTTGAGTGTCATCCGATACCACATGACAACATAAACGGATAAACAGTTATCTAAATTCATACAGAATAGGTGACCTGGTGGTCTAGGGGTAAGGTGTCAGACTTCTGTGCTGGCGGCCGGGGTTCAATCCTCGGTCCCAGCACAAATGTATCTGAT
>CABEEJ010002758.1:0-48156 GCA_901482245.1 Timema douglasi
GGATATCTGACTTTCACTTCACAGTTTTCTTGCAGCACGTACACAAAAGTCTTTCTGTTGCGCAATAGTTGATCTTCAATGAAACTCCGACTTTTCTGTCAAAAGGGTAAGTTGAAAACAGTTGTTGGTGACGGGCCAGTCTGTAGCTACGGTACAGATCTATCTCGGAGCCCTTCCACATAACTTTTTAGGGAATTATACATCAACATTACTTCATTCAAATTAGTAGTAATACTTTGAAGACTCTTGCTCGCTTTGCCAAATCGTTCTAGAATTTGGTTAATATTTCGGTCTCCAACTTAGCAAAGTTAGCACACAAACCTTCAGCCTGAGCTCGTGTTTCCGGTTATTCGCATGGGTTATTGGAAATTTTTGTTGTAGCTGAAAGAAAAGTGTGGTAGAATTCCATTAGTTCTCTTAATGCATCATGTCTTGCAAACCACCATGTTGTTGACAAAGGCGTTGGCAGCGGTTTGATATCAGCTTTGTTTGTTTTAATTTAATCTTGATGAATTTCCCATCTGCCTGTTGATTCACTGACGAGTGAGTATACCATACAATCAGTGTATTTGAGAGATTTTAATAAAATGATAAATTTCAAAAATTAAATCACGTCCACCAAGCACCCCTAGGCAAATTGCTCCGTTTGCCCCTTATGTTAAGATGGCCCTGGTAAAAATGTTATAATACCGGCGCAAAACGTATTGAAAATGATGACGAAACTACGAACATTACTACGTAGTAAAGGATTGCCAACTCGTCGTTATTATTTTTTATAAGACAACAGTGACCAATTTACGAGAAGCATAATCAGGTGATATGAATTCTCTTACTATTCAATCAACTCGAACCATCTGACAACAACTACTTCCTAAGACGACTACTACTACATACGACGACAACCCTAAACTATTTAATTTTGTAAACCTTATCGTCAATAAATATGTTTTTTCAATAGATTACTTTTTCTATTATTTTCTTTGGAACGTGATTCTGATTACAAATATGTTTAGCTAGGTCACGGAATCAACAGAGCTATTATACTTATAAATCTATTTTCAACAAACCTTTTTATAATTTTCAATATTGTGTTCATGCATGGTTTTTTGAAAATTTGTTTTTCCAAAAACTAAGATCACCTTGATCAGATAAGCATTAATTGTTTTAGTTTATAGTACTTTATTGTAAAATTTAATAGTTTTTATAGCATATTCAGAATTTTGGTAGCTAGGAAATTTTAGAAACATTCGATTTGTTAGTAGATTACAGCTCTATTTCCAAATCAAATCTTTATGGTCCAAAGTTTTATTTTACAAACCATCCCCTAACCCCTTATATTTCTATTCTTGGTACTGCCTTATTGTTGTACCCGGGATCAAATTGTACCTGTGTCACCAATACTTGCAGTAGTGGATCTTAATTAGAGGCCCACTACAGAATCCAAGATAATTCAGGTGTTGACAATACAGGTTTCAAAGTACAGTCTTGGTAAAACTTTGCTTCCTTCCAATATAAATAGCTGGGGGTCCCTAGAGTATTATATTTCGTCTTTTGTCTATATATTATATATTTTTTTACAGTATATATTAATTTAAAAAATTTGTCAAAGTAATGTACTGCTCACACATTAAATGAAAAAAAGTTTATAATACAAGACAACAAACCATTTTAAACAATGTTAAGTGTTTTTATATATATAAAAAAAAGTCAACAGACCCACACCAACCGAACGGCCATCATCTGTTGGCAATCATAATGACAACTTTTGAGGATAGATGGTTTCATATGGTCAGACAACAAACCCCTAGGCCGTTCACCTATTTTTGAGACCGTAGATGCCACTTTTTTAAATTTTAATTTCAAGTAGCTCCTCAATTGTCCTCATGAGGATTATTTTTTCCCGTCCACACCCAATGCTTAACAGAAAAATCTGGAAGTGCTGAGGATTGAACCCGGGATATCTGGATCTGTAGCCAGTAGCTCTGATCATTATACCAACTAAATCTTTTAAATTCTAAGCTGTGAACATATTTGTGAATACAAAATTTGTTCTCTGAGGTTGCCTTATTTTTATTAATTGATTTGTCAATTTTATTTTTTATTTTTTGCTTGCCTTAGTAGTTAGGATTTCTGTTTACTCATGGTCAGTGATTCATATTTGCTGATCCCTCTTTTGTATTTGAAATTTTTGTGAATTTGTGTTTGCTATGCCCTTTATACATTCTAAACATACTACTTTAAAATATAAATTACTTTACGTATTTTCGAATATTGTTTGAATCTTATGCTATGACAAAGAGCAAACATATCAATAGACCGACTTCATTGGCTACTTTCAAACCAATGTTTAATTAGCGTCACGTTCTGTAGATATTTCAGAAAATTAAATTATCCTTAAAAAAATAAATAATGATTTCTTAGTTACAAACTTCTTCATAGTATTAGCCCACGGTCGATACAAACAAATGAGGAAAATTATTAAAAATATCCCTCTAGCAATATAGCACTCTCCTCTTTTTTTCATGTTATAACATTTATATATTCAAATATTATATCAAAACTTACACGTTGATACAGTAATTTAAATGTCCATATTTATTCTATATATCAAATTAAGAATTAGTAGCATGCGGTATTATTGGAGATGCTGCTTAGTTTTAGCTTTATATCTTCCATTGGTAATTTTCTAAACTTAAATTCTTTTGGCAGTTTTAGCGCCAAATCTTGGCGCAAAATTGTAGTATTTGTTTACTAAAATCACATATTTGTTTGGGGATTATTTGTAAGTGTAGTGATAAATAAGAGAGTAGTTGAGAAATAGTAAATAATTATCTTATCAATATGAGCCAACTCAAGATTGGCTCCCACACTAGAGGTCAAATCCAGGTAATTTTCTGTTTGTATATTAGTAATTTCAAATGGTATTTTAGTGTGTTTTATTCAAGGTCTTTTAATCCATCTCTGGTTGGCTATCCATGGAAGAGATTGTTTATCCATGGCGGTGCCTTAAGGCTGGTTGTAGATGTTATGTAACCCATACCATCTATTTTGTTTTAACACAAATAAATTGTGCACAGAAATAATTGTAATGAGATTATATTTCATGATTGATTGCTAAGTTTTCAAACCATGGAGTCTAACTATGACGAAGACTTAAACGAAAATTCTATCTTTTTTTCAAGTTTTGCAGACAGATCATCCAGAACTTTTTCAAAAAGCTACGTTAGAAGGATGGATTATTTGTGTTCCTCGTTTAGGATCAATGCCGAAGTATTCACTCTCACATGAAGATTTTTTTAGTCATATTTTGATTCCCAGTGATGAACTTCCAGAAAGTCATTTTAGAACACTTAATGACAAACAAGTGCATATTGTCAACTGTTTGGTTACAATAGAGCAAAGTGAGATTTCACGTCCATACAGCACACACATATTATTTGAAGAAACTTTTTATACAGAAGACTTTTTAAAGTATAAGGTTCTCTGCATTGAAACTCCTTTGATTCGTAGATCGGATTTGAATTCTGGTTTGTGTGAGAGCAAGCAGATAATTACAATTCAAACTCTTCGCGATTGTATTGACCTTTTGTGGACAGAAAGTACAGGCAAAGAAGTACTTGAAAAGTTGGATGAAAATATTAAATCTTTTCTGTCGAACAATTTTGAGTTTGAACCCCTCCAGGTTCAGAAAGATCTTGTTGGCGGTTTATATAGTCAATGCCTACAGGCTGTGTTGAGAGATTCTCGACTTAAAGAAAAAACTAGTTTTGACAGACATCTTCTTGAAAATGTGAAACTCTCTGTTGAAACTTACATACATCATGGTATATATAAGAAAATTATTAAAGGTATTACAACTTGCACAGCATATGAAGATGCATTTTTGAATAAAATCATACGCAATTTGTCAGATATTCAACTTAGGGACTTGGATGTACGTGCAGATTTGTATGACACCGTTCCCCAAGCCAGACAAGAACTAGCACGGGTAGATGGATACAGTACAGCTCTTGGTAAAATAGGTTGTTTAAGGAGGATGGTGGCTTCTATCTCAAAGAAAACCACTTCAAATATTATCGAATCATCTGGAGGGAATGTAATAGCTGCAGATGATCTCCTTCCAATGATAATTTTTTTAGTTATAAAATCTGGCCTTCCTAACTGGATAGCTCACTTGACTTTTATGAAACAATTTCACTTCTCGGAATGCACAGGCTGTGAAAATAATGAGTATAATTTTTTAATAACGTCCCTTGAAGCTGCTATTGAACATATCAAGTCAGGAATCCTCCTAGGACCATCGGCTCCGGAAGCTCAGTTTGCTTATGAGTGTCAACAGTTTAATGATGGTCAAGAAATGCTCAGGGACAATAGTATCAAGAGAGAAAACAATGACTCTAAGTCTTCTTGTATTGATTATTTCTTTGAGCAAGTGAAACTAGGGAATATTGAAGAAGTTGAAAAAATCTTAGATAGCAGGCCTAACTTAATTTCCATTAAAAGTGGGAAAATTAAAACTGAATCTGTGTTTATGAAGAAGAAAGAAGAACTAGTAACAAACCTGTGTCACCCACTTTGTTCTTGTGATGTATGTGAAGGTTTATTTTCGAAGAATCTCTGTGATACCAGTCCTACAGTACATTCCTGTGATGATAGAGGTTTTACTGCACTCCACGTTGCTTCACTTTTTGGACGCCCAATTATCGTGGACTTTCTTATTAACTGTGGCTCTAATGTTAATGCTTCTGATTATAGTGGGTCAACACCACTTCACTATGCTGCAGCAAAAGGTCATCAAAATGCTCTGCTCCTTTTAATTCACTCTGAGGCTAAACTAGATTTACCCGATAGCGATGGAAACACACCTCTTCATTTATCATCCAACAATGGTCATGAAGGATGTGTGAAGGCATTGTTGTATTTTGCAGAACATCTTGGTTTGCGACTCAACACTAATGTTTCAAATAGTCATGGGGATATGCCTCTTCATCATGCAGCACGCTGGGGCTACTCAGGAATTGTTCAGATCTTGTTGGAACATGGGGCAAGCCCTACCATAGAAAACAAAAGGAAACTAACACCGATGGACTTTGCCCACAGTCTTCATGTCTCAAAACTTTTGTTGAATGCAATGAAAATCAATCAAGTCCCTCTTAATCAACTGTCTCTTAATTCATCACATCAAAATGTTGAAATTGAGCATAGGAACAAAAATGTAGAAATCGCAGCAGCCAGTAAATTGCCATTAGATTTTTCTGATAATACAAATAAGGACGGTCTTTCCACAAGTAGTTCCTCAAGTTCTGTTAAAGAGTGTTTAGGTGTTCATCCTCGGTCAACTGATCAGATCAAAAAAGTGGATAAGCTCTTAAGAGCTATATCATTTGGTGATACTAGATTAGCATGTTACTATCTTGGTTTAGATGGACCTAATTCATCTTTGAATGGGGATGGGAAAACCATTTACTCTTCTGATATTAAATCTTTATGTCATCCGTTGTGTATGTGCGAAAAGTGTATTCCAAATACTGAAGACAAAGATGAACCTGATAGAGAAATTGAGACTAGAAATGCTGGGAACAATTCTGTGTTGAATGTAAATGTGTGTAATCCTGAAGGTTTCACCCCTTTGCATGTAGCCACAATGCACGGTCGCACGGAAATGGTTAGAATCCTTTTGGATGCAAATGCACACCCGAATGTGACAACCAGGACAAAGGGCGCCACACCATTGCATCTAGCCTGCCAAAACCAACGTTTACAAGTTGTTAGATTGCTTCTTCAATCCGGGAATTGTGATATCGACTTAGTAGACACTCGGGGGAACACTGCGCTTCATTACTGCTGTTTTACTGGGAATGCTCGACTTGTTGAACTAGTTCTCAAATTTGGACCACGATTGAATATCAAAAACATGGATGGTAAATCACCTACAGAAGAAGCGGAGGAAAAAATGTACCTCACTATTGTTAGTTTGTTGAAAGGAGGCCAGCCAATGTCTCTAGTCTAGCAGAATTAATTACTTTCATGTGTTTTAAGCTTTAGTTCTATCTTTTGATTACAATGTTCAAGACTAAAAAATGGAGAATGGTGCGCATCGAGGGTAAGTTTCTTCAATTTATTCCTATATCATATAATGATAAATTTAATGTTTTTTAGCTTCCATACACAACAGAAGCATTTCTTTTAATCTTCTATACACAACAACAATTAAATTTACAATGATAACAAAATTAATATTGTAAAATAATTCTATGTAATTAAAAATATATAGAAATACGCGCTAATTCAAGTTGTCTACAAATGCTAAATTATAACTCAATAGTGATTTAATGTATTTATTAATACACACTGTTTACAAGTACAATTTTCGTTTTTAAGTACTGGTAACACGCCTAAATCTTGTATGTGAACTGTAAGTATTCATTTCATGCTTGATAAATAACAATTTCAGTGACTATTTTAAAAAAAATACGAGAAGGAATTGAATGGTCAAGAAAGCCTAGAAAATTATAATATTTAGGACTGTAAAAATAGTAATCTGTGAGTGTGTTTGTGAATATAGTGCAATAAATTTTTAGAATCTTGAATTTTAATTAAAAGTATGTTGTTGGCCTAGAGGCGTGAATTTTAGGTTTTGTTTATAATAATAAACATTTTAATTATTGGGTTTTAAAATACTTTTGGTTCCATTGTGGTATTCTTTTCAATATTTATGTTCCATATTAACATTCTTCTGAGATTTGAGTTTTCTTAAAAATATTAGGCCTAAACAATATGGTAGGCCTAATTATTTTACAATATTAATTTTACTATTAGAAATTTTCTTTAGTTGTGTTTATAGATTGTTAAAACTATAACATTTATTGTTATATGACATAAAAGTTAAAGCATCTCACCTTCGACACGCACTTCCCCAAAATAAACTGAGATGTGTCCAACTCCATAATGTAAGTTAAGAGTTTGGAACTGACAAACCTTACAGGTGTCAAATTAACATAGGCCTGTATTTAATTAATTGGAACATTGATATCTACCATTCAATAACATTGTTTTCTAATACAAAAACAAAACAACCCACTTAAGTTTTCCCTTAGGCTGTATCTGGATAGTCCAAGGCTCCCTAGTCGGACCCTTGAGTTTTAGACTTGATGCAGTCTTGATGATTTTACATGTCTCGCGCTATTCATAGCGAAGACTGCATCAAACTATTCAAACGGCAACAACCTTATTTAAAATGGTGGAAAACGTGTCAGTGCTCTAGCAGACGAAACGATAATACTAAAACAATTTCTAGTCAAACACCGCAACTGACATTGTGAGAACAGCGCGTGGCAGGTAGTCTTTGTATCCATGGTGACCAAGACCGTGAGAAGAAACAGCTATCAAGGGCACTAGTCAAGGCGACGCTACATAAGTAGACTATTCGGATACAGCCTTAGCCTAACTGAAAATGCTGCTTCAAACTAGATTTTTCACTTGAACTTAATTAGAAACCATTATGCGATGGGGTTGCAACCTCCTAATTCCTTAGTTGTGTTTTTTTTTTTGCAGCTGTAAAATTTCTTATATATTGGCCTATATTCAATTTTGTCACCTTTGAAATAAATAGTTTACAGGTAATATTATCTAGACCTATATCTTTATGACAATATTTTCTAATCACTTTTAATAACATCTGTTAATAATTTGGTGTTTACTGAAGACCAATCTTACAATGTCACATTAAAGCTCTCATAATTTTAATGGTTTGTAAAGTCTAACTTTCTGTATGACTTCATACTGTCTTTTACAATGCCAGTAGGCCTACCATCTTGTACGCCTCAAGTTATGTGCAGGTGACTTTAGTTCTTAATGTGTTTCTTCTCTAAGCACTAAATTTATTACATAGATTTTGATTGGGTTAATTTGATAAAGGTAATAATAGCCAGCTATTATAACATAACTATATGGAGCTCTACTGAAAATGAATTAAAGCAGAACACAGGGCCTAATATTTTTAACGTAGGCCTTCTATTTAAAGTTAGGCTACCTCATATTTACTAATATTTATTACGATTTTTATTAACATTTTTGTTGAAATAAAATTATATTTAGGTTATAAATAGACATTCCATTGTCTTAAAATGAAACAAAATATAACCTCACTTTAATACCAACTTTGCGTTGGAAACAATATTACTTAATGGAATGTTTTAATACTAATGTGGACTTTATGTCGGGACTAAGATCAATTATTTAATAACGTTCATGTAACTTAGATACCTAAAGGTTTTCTTCATGTTTTAAATGAAATCAATTAGCTTAACCTTGAAATATTGTTTAGAGGAGAACTTTCATGGGATGTGAATGTTAATTGAAAGGTTGGCTACCACATGTTATAGCAAGCCAATTGTGTTGTAAGCAGCAGCAACATCATCATGGCTCTCTAGTACTTCATTTGCTTGTTTATGAAATTAAGATGTCTTTGATATAGTTTGTTGTTTGTCTCGTGAACACTAAAATGCTGTAGCCTCTTATTACACTTTATTTTGTACATCCAGAAAGTTTATTTCATGTATCTAAAGCCTAATCAACCGTATATGCTTGGATTATATTCTTGTGAACAATTGGTTTTCAAATGGTCCAAATTTATTGTTTGTGTCTTGCTTGAGTTTTTACATAAATCCCGATCACACATTGTGTTTCTTTGTTAAGTGAATGTTAAGCTGATTGTGATCCTGACATTGTGTTTGCTAACTGTAAGATAAAGCTCACATAACTTGAGCCTTTTTACGTCAATGCGCTAACCTAACATTGTGAAATAAAAAATAACTCCTGGTTATAACTTAACTTTAAGGAAAGAGACATTGAAAAAATGGATCTTAATGTTGTTTCACATGTATTGTATGTTGATACTATTGTGTTCTTTCTTCTTCTATTAGCTAGCTTATCTGTTAATTTGATCAAAAGATTAAACAGATAAACTTGTGAAATAGTATCCATAGCTAGGTATTTGATAAATATTATCTGTAAACTGTGCAATTAGATAAATACTTTTAGTATCATATTCACATATTTAAAATCACATCTTGACATGATAATAACACTGTTTAGTTTTAATTTTTTCAATTTACGAATGTGATACTTGATACAGCGATATCCATAGGCCCCCTAACCCAAAAGATAATTTCAATCTTCTGAGCTTTGCTGGTTCTGTACAATTAGTTATACAAGTGTTTGCTTTCTTCCAAATACTGTGAGGGTAACATTTCTATATTAATTCTTATGTTTTTATGTCACTTAAATTTAACATAAAAAACGACTCTTACTTAAAATTAAATCTTGTTTTGATATTCAATGCCAATTGTCTTAGAATTGCAGTAAAGTTTGAAGGCAAAACTTTATTTAACCAGCCCTTTGCAATTTTGTTTGTGAAACTACATTTATTAGTACATACAACTTTTTTATTTGATTTTCTTATGGTTTTTTAGGCCCTCAAGCTAGGTACAAATTATAGATTATTTTACTCTAACGTAATGTAACAGCACCTTGAGCAGACCAATGCCCGATTCAGTGCTCTGTACAGTTCAACCCCCTTTTTACAATTATTTCTGGCCTCTAGCCAAGCTTTGAGCCATAACACACTTCGGTAACAAAACCGGCGGGTCAGAAGTGGGAAGGCACACCACACATTTCTTCTTACATTCATCAGAATTCATATTAATTTCAGCGAACAACTCTATTCATGTGTCGTTAATGTTTTACTTTGTGTTAATGATGTCTTTATTTTAAATCTCACAAAAATAGCCTCTTCTTGTAGGCTTAATTAAGTCTTAACGCTTCTTCCTCTGACCAATCTATGATACTGTGTATAGAAATGAACAAAAGGAAAGAACTCTCTACAAAATTCTGGACACAACTGGCTAGCTAGAACAAAAGCAAGATAATGTGTTGGCACCACCTCTCAGAGCGCTGTTACAGGTGCCTTCCACACTGGCAGCCCTTGAGCTGAGACCCGACACGAGCATTCCTTTGATGTTTCTGAATGAGACCGCCTTTTGAAAGACCAGCTTTCAAACCAAGCTAGTAGCGGATTTTGTTACTATTTGGTGTTATGGATCCCATACACACTATTGAGCATGTTACGGTGCTTGGCTTGAGGTGCTGTTGTGTTACAGCAAATGTTCTATTGTCTCTACATAGCCTTATGTGCTCTTAATTACAACTTAAGCATTATCTTGTTTAAAACCTATTTCAATGTGTTGACTGAATGAAAGCTAAGAGTTGTTTTATCACAGATATGATCTGGCAGTGTTTCACTCTCAACTATCTGTTGTAATAATAAAATAAAATAAAACATTAATAAGCAGTACTAGCCAACTTATAACTTTTTAATACAAAAATTAATTTAAAATAAAACATTACTCTATATAACATTCACAACATTCTTGGGCTATTTGATTTTACACTAAAGAAATTTTCTTAATGCAAAACATAATAAAATTGTAACTAAAATGCTTTATTTTACAGTAGTATAGCTTATAAATCTTTCTGGGAGACCATTGTCTTCTGAAAGTAGAAATTTGTAGTTACCACTATGGCAGATTTGTCTGTAGAATATTGATAGTTGAAAAGATGATTGAAAAGTATCACTCATCTAATTTTTCATCATAAGGCGGACGTCCTGGAACAACACCAAATCCATTTTGTTTAACATCAAGTCACTTCCCCGCCTATATACCACCAACTGAGAAGGTCAATGCAACCAGACAATGTGCAGTAATTACTGGTCAAAGAGTTGGTAAAGGAAAGAAGATAAGGAGGGAAAGCCGATACTACTGTCCAGACTGTGATGTTGGACTTTGCGTTGCTCCAAGCTTTGAGGTCTATCACACAAAAAGTGTTTTTTAGTTTGTGAAACCATTTGAATTTTTTTTATCTTGAAAAGTCTTTTAGTGAAAATGGTTATTTTTGGTTATTGTGTAATTATGTTGTTATTATTGAAACCTAATATTTTATAATTTTTATACTAAAATTGGTTTTAAACTTGCATGAATAATAAGTGTTATATAGATTTATCCAGGAATTGTGGGCTGAATACAAAAAACAAAACTGGAAAAAATCTTTTATAAACTCTCCAGAACTTACCGAATAATTATATAAGCTGATTATCTATTTATGCAGTAATATTTTGATAAAATCACACAAATAGGAACACAATATATTATATTTTACTAATAGAAAATTAAAAAATAATAATTTTTTTTGTTCATTTGTCCAAGAGTTTTTGGATATATATACTGTACAGAAATTTCTGGGAGGATTCATAATTAAAATTAAGTTAAATTATTTTTAATTGAGTTTAATATAAAGAATTCAAAAATGAAAAAAAAAACCCTATATATATTGGATCCCTGAGCTAATAAAAAATGTGATATATTAACACTAAATTCACAAAATACCTCACACTGAAGGGGTTAATGGTGGACAAGGAGGGGTTTGTGTGGAGAAGGAAATCATACAAATTAATAATGGGTAATTTGACCACATTATGATACTATTATTTACAAAGATGCCAATAGGAACAAGCAAACATGTGGTTGAGACCGCAATTTTCTTATTGCTGGACAGCTAGAAAAAAAATTACTAGATCAATTTTCACCTACAGTATTCATAATATGTAAATTCATTTGATTTGTATCTGTCATAAAATATACCAGATTTCTGATCGTTCTTTAGTCCTAAAATGAATTATATTTCTTTTATTAATGGATTTTGTGTCTGTAAGTGATAGTACAAAATACATTTTTTCTAAATTATTTGAAAATGATTAATTTCTTATGAAATTTGTAATTTGATAAGTAGATACTTATAAAAGTTACATTAACACTAATTATAATACCATAAATTAAACGAATAAGACCACATTTTGTAATTTATCGCTATTTTTCTTAAATTAATTAAAGTTTGGTTATTCATAGTTTTGAGATTGAACCCATGGTTAAAGAAATTTAAATGACAGTTTATTTCTAAACTTTTTTCCCTAAATAAATTCTTGTTCACACACAGTCAATTTTTGTATAAATGCTTAATTTAAGGGGGAACTGAATTGTATTCATTCAGACATTTCTTTAACAAGCACCACGAATAAAAAGTCTGATTTGTATCCATTATATTTATACCCACAAAATCCTGAATTGTGTCCATTCTGATTGGTCTCCATTCAGACAGTTTTCAAATAAACGACTTTAACAAAAATTCTAATTTGTATCCACTGTAATTATTTGCATTATATCCACAAAATCCTAAATTGTATTTATTCTGAATGGTCTCCATTCAAACATTTGATTAAACACGCTTCACAAATAAAAGTCTGAGTTGTATCCATTTTCATAATGTCCATAAAATCCTGAATTGTATTCATTCTGAATGGTCTCCATTCAGACATTTTCTTAAACGAGCACCACAAATAAAAAGTCTCAATTGTATCCACTAGAAAGATTTGCATTATACCCACAAAATCCTGAATTGTATCCATTTAATTGCGGCACTACTTGTCTGTTAGATGGCAGTAGCAGAAACTATCCTTAACTCATTCTTTGTTTACTAGAGAGCAGCACTTATCCTTAACTCATTTTGTTTTTACTAGAGATAGAGCGCAGCACTATCACTATGTTAATATATATATATATAAAGAGAAATACTGATTGGTGTTTCTTTTAAAATAATAATAAAAGGGTACTTTACAAATCATTGGAGTTTCTTTATTCAAATTTATTGGCTTCGTTAAACAACAACATTTCAAACTGCTAATTTATGCTCTAAGAAATGAAGACGTAGGGTTATATTATTTTAACAATCTGTGCTTAAAGGTGGGAAATTGAACATTTAATTTAATGTTGGGTGCCAACAAATATTGTGTTTCTCGCCGTGAAAATAAGTTATGTCGTTATTGGTTTCTCATAGATGCAGTGAAAGTTTTTTTTTTTTTTTGTCAAATGGATGGGTCCAAGAGGCTGAAGATTTTTTGGCTACTTTACGTTTACCTATCAGGTAAGACTTCCTAGTGAATTTCTAAGTTTTAAGAAATACATTACAGGTATCGACATTAACTTATGGGTTGAGAATGTTTACCGTTACTTTTGAGTTAATATAAAAAAAAAACCAACAACCTTACATTGCAGTGTTAAGGCCCTGTGGGTTGAGAACGTTTACTATTACTTTTGAGTTAATAGTTTAAAAAAACCCAACAACCTTACATTGCAGTGTTAAGATCCTGTGGGTTGAGAAAGTTTACTATTACTTTTGAGTTAATAGTTTAAAAAAAACCCAGCAACCTTACATTGCAGTGTTAAGGCCTCGACACAGACTCTGTATCCATAGGTCTAGGGTCCTTAAGAAATCAATGCCACAATATCAAATTGCTCTGGCCACAAAGTCCTTATTTGTAAGGCCTTACGCCGTAGAACTTGACCAACTTTAACTTTCTACGGACTAGTTTGTACGGATTACCAATCACAGCCGAGTAAATATGTGCATGTGCATTAGGAATAAAAGAACGTGTGGCAGTGAGACGATTCGTCGCATTGGAAACATTTTTCTAAAAATCTAAACACCCTGGGAAGTGCGGCTTCTAGGAAATTTTTTTCTGAGAAATACCAAGTTCTCAGAAATATTGACTTTTCTTTTGTAGGTTCAACACCCTTATTATCAAAAATATTAAAAGTGCTTGTTTTGTTTTCATCCAAAATACTAGTACATCTGTTTTACATTTTCAGGCTATTGCAAACACTTATTTATTTTAAGTTTTATAGTTAAAATTGAGCAATAAATATATTTCTTGTGATTGTACTTAACCTAAATTTTAGTAAAATACTGAAAGTGTCTCGATAAAGTTGTTTTTGGTTTCTTTTATTTTTATATTATGATCAGCCGACTACTGACGCTCGCTCCTAGCTGTAGACAATTCTCTTTCAAATTTTCTTATTGGACGAAGTCTCTTACTATCTCATTGGTTGAAACGGTCATGTGATTATGGATATTGACTCTGTAATTGTAGGGTTGTATATATATATATATATATATATATATATATATAACCCTATATATATATATATAAAACCATATATATATATATATATATATATATATATAGAGAGAGAGAGAGAGAGAGAGAGAGAGAGAGAACAAGCACCTTATACACATATATATTTATTCTTTAATGTTTATAAAAATAAGTCCTAAAATCCGTGTTTAGATTTTAAAGTAATAAGACATTAAGTAAAAAGATTGTATTTTTTATATTAATATAGAGATAGTGCTGCTCTCTAGTAAACACGGAATGAGTTAAGGATAAGTGCTGCTCTCTAGTAAACATGGAGACCATTCAGAATGGATACAATTCAGGATTTTGTGGGTATTATGATAATGGATACAAATCAGACACTTTATTTGTGGTGCTTGTTTAAGAAATGTCTGAATGGATATAATTCAGTCGTCTCTAATTTAGGGCAGGTTTTTTAGCTTTCATTATACTGAGCCAAATTATTACAACCATGGTGAAAATTGCAGAAAATTTATGAAGCTTTTCTCAATATAATGCAGTGTTTTATTAAACTGGGAATTTTTCAAAAAATAATTTTTTAATACTATTTATTTGTTACACTAAATATCATCATTCAGAGAACTACATGGTAACAATTGGGGAAACAGTGTCATTCTACTGTTTTCGCATGGTCTTAATGGTTTAAGCCGTCACTCTCACAATAGACTGGACTGCTGGGGACAGAGAAATGGGTGTTCAAATCTCGGTCAAAAGGGTGGTTTTTCTTAAATGGTTTTTCACTCTCCTTCCATACAAATACTGGTGTATTTTTTCTAAATCCAACCTTCCTCATCCATAACACAATAAAGTAATTAGTACATGTCTGTGTAACCTGAACAGTGAGTGAGTGAGTGAGGGAGACTTTGTGCTAACAAAATCATTCCTCAAATATATGACACATCAAGCAATGCTGGATTGTCAATGTTGCCAGTTTCTCCTTCCAACCTCAGCACAGTCATGAAATTATACAGCTTGGTTTTCATGTTCATATTGATAACTAGAAAAATATTAACTAATGAATACGTTTGTTTTATTGGCATCTTGTGTGAACCACGTTAAAGAGAAAAGGCATTACTGTTGAAATTAATAATTTTCTTGCAAGTATTTTTTTTTACCACAAGTATATGTGGAATTATAACAATTATTCATTATTTTTACAAATAATGTATTGTTAATAGCTTACATTTAATATTTAGCCTAAGGCTTCGGCAATACTTGCAATTTGGTCGTCAGAAAGCCAAGCGATGTTATTTATATAGGAGACCCAAAGCCACTCATGTTTGTGATCAAGTCTAGAGTGTTGCCACCTTAGTATATAACAAGGCTTTGTGTGCTGATGTCCTAGTTTTTGTCTTTTTATAGTGGCAGCCAGCTCGCAAATACATGATCGTAGCCTAAATGTGTGTTGTATTATATTCCATAATGTTTGTTTATTTATTATGAGTAAAGTCAAGTTTTTTTTTACACAAGGCATATGTAGGAATTGATGAAAATCTAATAAAATGTTCATCCTGAAATAAATAATTTCATGACTGTGGCATAAGTCATTGTTTCTAGAATAGGCTCTCCCTGGGTCTGTTAGAGAATTTATTTGCTTGTCATTTATCCCCAGGCTGTATTTTTTAATAATAGCGAAATTACCCCTCCACCTCATGACAACTGATGTTGCCATTAGATTTGGCAACACTTAACTGGAAGAGAGTGACCCACTGTTCTTTCAGCTTTGATATTTAGTATAATATTCACAGGAATTACTTTCTGATTTTGCCAATATGCTCGATTTTAAACAAGTGCACCGAGGTTGCTTGTAGCTCCCCTCCCACCCACACGATTTCTCATCCTCTTTTTATGTTAACGCTAGAGCACTAATTTCAAATTGAACTGTCATACCCTGTATTAATAGATTTTAGGCCTATAGTTTTTAACTGTTTACAAGCACATAGGCACTAGATACAACTATAGCATTGATAAAACTTCTGATGTTAACCAACCGCTTGTACGCTTTATTTATATGTATTTACTAATTTTGGAGAGTATAGTATCAAACATAATTTATTTGAAGGTGGATTTTACATTTTATTATGTTTAGGGAGATATTTATTAATGCTGGAACAATTATTGTTAGTCGAGTATAGCCAACAAAGGGTAGTTTGGAAGCATTTTTATTTTTAGTCTAAATTATACTGTGCACTGTGGCTCATCAAGGATAAAATTGGACTTGTGATCAAGTTAAAAAAACTAAAATTATAATGTATGCTTGTTATGGAAAAACGTGTCTTAATGGTATTTACATGCCAAGCACAAATATTCTATAACCATTATATAGTTGTGTGAATCGCCAACATAGGTGGTGACTTTGAAAAAAAATGTGTAAATATATTTTTAGAGATGGGACCTTTAATCGCTTGCTAAATCCCTATAATATCTATTTTGGATAGTACACTTTTGAGAATTGCCAAGTAAAAACCCCAATCTCAAGATTTCAAATCCCAATATTTTATACAATCATTAAGCGTTACTAGGAAATAAATAAAATAACAAAAAACATACAAAAATTTTATACACATAATTCATTCAAATAATGTTATTTTTTAAATGTTTCAAATATCAATCCTTATCAGTATCTGCTTATAACCTAAATAGAAAGTGAGACACAATGAAAAACTAAATAAATTAGATATTGCCAAACCTTCATAGAGAAATTTATTTTGTGGGTGATGCTAATTTTCCAAACAAAAGTAGGTTTTATTTTGTTTTATTTAATTTTCAATAAAATTGTGAATTTTTAAATATTTGGAAATGTATATAGATTTTGAATCAAAGTTAGGATTTGGAAAAAAGGTTCTGACCCATTTCTAAAAAATATATAAAATTTATCATTATTTAAAGATTACTTGGTTTTTTTGAAAAGCTGATTGTAAATGACTGATGTGAGTTTAAATGATTATAGATTTGTTTATATTTGTTTATATGATTTTTTTTATGATTTATTCGTAGTACATTGGATATTTGTATTCACTCATTGCAATATTTTGTATCTATTGACATTGTGTTTATATTTTAAAGATAATCAAAACAAGAAATAAGTCATGTTTGTGTAACAATGTTTTTATATTTAAATTAGTTTATTTTCATGTAAAATCATTGCAATAAGGCCATTAATAGTTATTTTTGTTAGTTTACAAATTAACAATATTTAGACTAGTTGTAAATTTTAGACACTTTTTTTTTCATGAAAAATCACTGCAATAGTTATTTTCGTAAGTTTACATAGAAACAATTAACAAAATATAATTTTTTACCTTTAATTAATACACTGTCTAACTTGTCACTGAAAACATGCTTGCTTTATGATTGAAAAATAATGTATGTAACAAAAGTGAGACTGCATAAAGTTGTATTATTTTCAAATATGTATAATTTATTCTAGAATATATGAAATGGTTTCTAAAATCCCTGTGATATCCAAACTCTTCTTTTTAACCTTTCAGGTGTCACCAGTTTAAATTTCATTATTAGCTACTTGAATAGTTACTTTTATCTAGAGATGGGATGCTCAAATCCTATGGTATTCGAGATATATGGTATATATAAGATTTTTTTATGATTGTTATGGTGAGACAAGATATATAAAAAAAAAATAGAAAATATATTATTTACAAAATGCGTTACACCTAATTTTATTGAAATCAAACTAAGCTTATACTAAAATTTCATATCACTTGCTTTATTATAAATGTCTAAAAATATTAAACTATTTAAAATAATCTAATACTCAAAATGTAAAAAAATTAAGATATAGGTGGGAGAATCTTATGATCCTGTACATGGGGGAAGGGGTAGTCAAAAATCATTTTATATATATATATATATATATATATATATATATATATATACATATAATCTAACTACCCTCTCCCTCTCATAATAAAATACTGAACTCCCTCCTTCAACAAAACCCTTAAGTAATCTATCGCTGGTGAATAAAAAGTATAGAAATTTGCTAGCTTCTCCCAAATAATGGCCAGTTTCCACATGTCATAATATTTATTATTAGATCATCAATCTTGCGATTGGTTTGTTGTAGCTCTATACCTTTGTCTATCCTGGACCAAATTTATTACATATTTGTACCTTCCTCTGTTAACACCGTTTACCATCTGATTCATGTATACTCCACTCTTGGTTTCCAGGAAATGGCCATTAATATTAACTCTTCTTGGCTCTATACCTTTCCAAAGCATCCTTTCTTCATTTGCTTTTTTTTAGCACTTCTGTATCTTAAACTATCTCCATTCCATGTCATCAGCACATCAGCAAAATTAAGTTTGTTGATAAGTTCTCTTATTCTAATTCCTGACAAGATTTCTTCTTTTGCTTCTGTTAGCGTTTCTTTCACACACACACACACGTGCGCGCGCGCACACAGTCGAAGGGAGTGCAATTATTTTTACAGTTTTTATAGAATTGAAATTTCTTGGCCATAATAAATAAAATGTTTCTCCAGTAGCAACATAGAGACTAGTTTTCTGCACATGCCAATATCCACAGAGCTTGAATATCTATCAAGGGTGTCCTAGAATTTTGTCAAAACTTCTTCTCTTTATTTAAAAAGTTTTGACAAAATTCCAGGACACCCTTGACATATATTCTAGCTCTGTGGATATTGGCATGTGCATAAAACTAATTTCTATGTTGCTACTGGAGAAATATATGATTTATTTTGGCCAAGAAATTTCAATTTTATAAAAACCCTAAAAATACTTACGCTCTCTTCTGCTGCACCTTAAATGGTGTACTTCTACAACATTTTTAATAAGATGAATCCAACCGCATTGCGTGTTGTTAGTTCATAAAAAGGTCCGTGGGCCGCACAGAATCGTGGAGGTCTGCCAGTTTGACGTGCCTGGTTTACACTACTGCCTCATCTTATAAGCTAGTCCATATTTAATCCAGGGGTCAGCAAACTATGGCCCACAGGCCAAATCCGGCGGGCTGGCTCTTTGTATGGCCTGCAAGCTAAGAATGGATTTTATATTTTCAAATTCAAATGCAGCAGCATTCTTCAGATATTAATACAAGTGCAGAAGACATTTCCATATTTAAAAATCCATTTGACTGCAAAGTTTAAAGGCTCCTCTCAACCTTCAATTGGAAATGATTAATCTGCAGTGCGATTACATGCTAAAAAGGCAAATTTCAAGAGAAGAATCGTACAGAGTTTTATAAATGTCTTTCGAGTGATAAATATGGCCAATTAAGGTCATATGCTTGGGGTTTTAGTATTTGGCAACACCTGTGGGAAAAAACATTTTCAAAGATGAAATGCGTTATATCTCGATACAGGTCATCATTAACAAATGAACATTTGTAATCAATTTTTACTATAGGGACTACTAACTTTGAACCTCAATTTGGTGAAATTTTATCTCAAAAAACATAATTCCATTCTTTTCATTGGTAGAGTTGTATTTCAAACAATTGTAGTATAGCTATCACCATTGTTCCATTTTGTTCAATAAATTTGTGAAAACTTGGTTTCTTGCTTGATATTTAAGTAGGCCTACCTACATAAATATCCTCGAGTTTGCTTCTTGCTTCACAGAGTCTAACTAATTTACCCTTTACAAAAAAGGTTTGCCGACCCCTGTTGTAATTTATCAAGTTGAGATTGATATCTTTCAATGTAAATGGAGTGTATTTAACTAAACTAATAACAATAGCTTTTTTGTTTTTCCTATGAAGATGGGTGAGTCAACATCCCTGTTATTAACATTTAATTTTGTTATCAAGCATGCTTCTTTGTTTTGTTATAAGTAATATCTAGTAGTTTATCTGGAATGTATATATCCCCATGACTCAAATTCTTATATCTTGCCTAAAGGAAATTTGAATTATATTTAATCATATCTCCTTGAGTATGTGAAAGAAAACATGAGATCAAAGAAATAAATATTAACTACATGTAAGCCTACTATAATATTTTTATTCGAGGGAGATTAATTATGTCAATTTGTTACTACGCACAGTATCCTACTCTTTGTACAGGCTATCCAAATTCAAATGAAATTAATAGTATAGAAATTAGAAAGGTAGAATTGATAACAAATGTAGCAGCATTGTTTATGTGAAGGGAAAGTGGGAAATGATCAATTTCATTCAAACTTCTCTTTCTTACTCTCTCGGTGACCTGGCAGTCTAGGGGTGTGTCAGACTTCTATGCTGGCGTCTGGGGTTCAATCCTCGGTTCCGGCAAATATTTATCTGATTGTCAAACCCTTCCTTCACCTCTGACAAGACGTGTATTAATCACAACTTGTGAATGTGAGGACTGCCAGGTTTCCACCATGGTTCGGATTCCATGTTAAACTGTAGGTCCTCCATTTCATCTCACATTCACCCTACCATTGCACATTAGTGTAAGTGCGTACAACCCGAACGGGTAGTAAGACGCGGTGATAATAATAATAATAATCTTAATCTCTCTCTGATATACCATGGTTTAAATGGCACATAAACTACTTTACTTCATTAAAATGTATATGACTAATAATTGTAAATATTTTTAGGTTATTTTTGGTCCCATGTTTTCTGGGAAATCGACAGAACTGATCCGACGAATGAGACGTTACCAGATTGCAAAACATGACTGTCTCTTGATTAAGTATGCCAATGATGATCGTTATGACAAGACTGATGTTGTAACTCACGACAGGCAGTCGTTGCCAGCAGTCATGGCAATGGAGCTCACCAAATTGAAAGAAAAAGCTTTGCAAGTTGAGGTCATTGGTATTGATGAAGGACAATTTGTAAGTTACACCTCAGTCTACAACTTTTCTAAGTTTGAAAAATATATCCTGGACGTTTATGTGAAATCATGGGTGCTAAAACATACTAATGCTTTGCCATCTCATTTACCTAAATGTGTACTTATGTAAAATACACATTTCCTTATTTTGTATGTATTTAATCATTGAAATATTATTACAATTGTTAAATTATCTACATAGTTGGAAAAAATAATTTGTATTGTATATGAATTTAACCTGGGCAGACAAGTTGGTAGAGCACTGGCATTTTAAACCAAGCCAAAAAAAACAACAAAAAACCCAGCTGTCTCTTTGTCAAGGATACATTTTTCAAAATAGACTTAATCAGCTTTTCAAACATTATCATAATAAATTGTTACTAAGCGTTTTTATTACTTCACAACTAGATAGACAACTTTAAAGATGTCAGCCATGAAAGGATATGTTTTATTTTTTTGCATTATTAATGATCCATATTTTTGACAGAAGGGTTTGTGTATATTTACTATCACAAACACTATTTTAACATGCTTAACAGCACTTGATAAAGTGAAAGGCAAGTATTAAAATTAATAATATTATAAGTTAAAATAAATATACGTCATATAAGAATAAATATACTTTCAAATACCTAACTAATCAATACAGACCTGAAAAATTTAAAAAAGTCATGGAGTGAAAACTATTAGTTTTATTAAAACTTGTCTAATTTTGCAAAGAGCAATGGCATATTTGTCTTTAGTAATAATTAGTTTGTCAAAAAAATAAAAATACACTAGATAGATTTTATTTTTATTGCCTTACATATACTGGGTAAATGCATGTTTTTATGGTATGGAAAACCAGGAAAAGTCGGGGAGTCACTAAACTTAAAAAATTTATGAACTCTGTCAATAATGATTTAAATAGACCAAAGAGGTGAGGAGGTAGCAAAACATTTTATGTTGGGCCTTCCCAAAAATAGAAAGTTCTCCCCTCCCAAAAATCTAATGTGTAACATTGACATTTATTGTGAAAATTATTTTCTAATTTTCTTTAAATTGAAAAATTACACCTAGATACGGGTATCGAACCCAGGACCTTTGGCTTAGTATTCCAATGCTCTTACCACTGAGCTATCCAGGAATTGTCCAGTGCCCATGGTCAATCTTCACTCATATTTTAAGGCAGAATCTGTGATGGACGTGCAGAAATTGTCAGCTATATATGTGTGTGATCAATTAAGATCACGAGCTATAGAATAATGCACCCACCTTTGACTGGGTAAGGCTTTATGCTGCCAAATGTACAATTACAATAATTGTTTGAATGTGCATATCATGATGGATTAAATAGCAAAACTATTATATTTGATACTTATGGTTATAGCCATATTTAAATATAATTTTCTTTAAATTCCTGGATAGCTCAATGGTTAGAGCATTGGAGTACTAAGCCAAAGATCCGGGTTTGATTCACGTGTCTTGCTGTCATTTTTCAATTTAAAGAACATGATGTTTCGATGCAGCTATAGCTGTAATTATCAAATAGAATAGCATTGCTATTTAATCCATCATGATATGCACATTCATACAATTGTAAATGTGCATTTGGCAGCATAAAGCATTACCGAGTCGGTGGCGGCGTTATCTGATATATATATATATATAGTGATCATAATTGATCACACATATGTAGCTGATGATTTCCACACGTCCGTCACAGACTTTCCCTTAAAATATGAGTGAAGAATGACCCTGGGCATGGAACATGTCTTTGATAGCTCAGTGGCTAGAGCATTGAAGTACTAAGCCAAAGGTCCCAAGATTGATTTCTGTGTCAAGGTGTCATTTTTCAATTTAAAGAAAATTATATTTAGTTGTGGCTATAGGTTCTGTGAAAAGTTCTGCATTTAAAATTGTTAAGTAAATAATTTATTGGCAAAAAAACCCCACGTCTTTGTTATTTGCTCATATCTTGTTAAATATTGATTTTACATAAAAATGTGTACAGAGCATATTTTAGAGCATGCAACTAAGCACAATAAAGTGAGTATTGATTGATTTTTTTATTGAACATTGAGATACTTATTAAACAAAAACAGGCTTAAAAGACAACACTCTCGTCTCTTTCTTATCAAGATTAATTATTTTTGGTGGACTAGCATGTGTGTTGGGCCCCATTTTGGGTGTGGGCCTATGGCATTTTGCCACCTATGCCACCCTAAAGTTAGGCCACTGATATCATTTCTAACTAATACTATAGTTGATTAAAATTCATGCTTTCAAGACAATACATTATATATGTGGTATGTTATTATTGGGTCTTAAATTATTGAAATGTAATCTAGGAATTATTGTAATCGTTGCAATTCTATGTGACCTACAACATTAGCTGTCATTTATACCATCGAGTCATCTAAACTATTGTGTGTCTGTTGCAGCTAGCCATTTTCATGGCCTGTGCCGACACAAATAATAATATGGATTTGTTGAGTTAAGAAACAAGTAAATGTTTTTCTATAGTATTGTTAAAGGTTTCAAGTTAAATCATATCATTCATGAATGCTCAACATAATCATACTTTTGTATGAGATATGTATTTGTAAATCATTTTCAAGGGTTCTTAATCTATTAAAATATTCAAAGGTCGTTCGAATTATATTAAAATTAAAACACACATGAAAATACCTTTTATGTTACTTTATCTAAGATAACATAAAAATTTTTTTTAAAAATCTTTATATACATCATCAATTCATCATCAATTGTTTCCATTCTGTGGCTGTTGTATATTATAAAATGTTAAATATATAAATTATATATTTGACTAGAGTAGTTGAGTTACATGACTAGCTCAGCAGTTGTGAAATATTGTGGCCCACATATAAATGAGTGAGAGAAGGAGAAGAGGCTTTTTTGTTTACATTCAATTATGTTTTGTATACTTTATAGTCAAATAAAGAAATAACTAAATACAAACATAACATGGTGTCAGAAGTGAATGGCGCATTTGTTAAATTATTTTTCTAATGGAGAGTTGGACACAAATATACGGTCAAGTGAATAGACTTAAAAATTGTGTTAGTAGTAAAACAGAGTTGTTCGATATTGTGTCATTGAAGTTTGCATAAAAAATAAGAAGACTGATGTCGTGAAGAATAATATTATCATAATGAACACCATTTTTCGCCTACCTCAACCATTAGAACTAACCGGCAACCTATCAGAAAACTAGCGTAAGCTCAAACAAAGATACACACTGTTTATGAAAGCCGAAGAACTACTAAAATAGCCATTTTACTGAATTTTATTGGTGAAGATGGACTTGAAGTCTACAACACATTTACGTATGCAACAGGAGAAAATAAGGATACACTTGAAACTATCCTGAAAAATCTTGAAGTCTACTGTCAACCACTAAAAAATGTTATTTTTGAAAGATATAAATTCTTCAATGTCTACCAGAAAGAAGGACAAACGTTTGACAGCTTCCTAACGGAACTACAAACCTCTGCATCTATATGTGAATTCAAGGAAGAGGATTCTCTCATAAGGGACAGGATCGTCTTGGGAATCCAAGATAATAAGCTTCAAATAATGCATGCTTCTAGAGCCAGACCTAACCCTAAAGAAGGTCGCAGAGTTCTGTAGAGCCGCTGAAGTCAGCAGATTACAGGTGAAAGCCCTTCAAGAAAAAAGTGTAGAATCAATGAAGGTGCATAATAAAAGTGTCAAAGCTGTAAAAAGGCCAAATGATAATAATAGGTCTAATGAAAGTGGAAGTGTTCAAAGTTATGAATGTAAAAAATGTGGTTACACACAAGCCTAGATCTTGTCCAGCATTTAGGCAGGTATCTTCTAAATGCAAGCAATTGAATCATTTTGCTAAGCTATGTAATTTTAGACTTAGAAATAGGCAGGTACATGAGGTTCTAGAAGTTGACCAAAATAACGTAATAGAAAATGATCAAATATTTAATGAGACTGAAAAAATGAAGCAGGACCTAGGCTAGAAAGTGAATTTTCTAATAATTTGTTAATTGATAAAATTCAAACATGCCTAAGTAATATTGATAACTTAGAACTAAATTCTGAAGTTAAAATGATAGCATAGGAAACACTGTTTCTTGGTTTGAAACTATTTTGTTGGATGAACAAAAAGTTAAATTTAAATTGGATACAGGAGCAGAAACTAGAATTCTTCTCCTTAAGTGTATACAATAAAATAGAAAACAAAAACAAGTTAACTGAAACTAATGCTATATTGGTAGCTTTTGGAGACAAAAATAAAATTAAGCCTGAGGGAATAGTAATAATAAATTGCTTTTCTCGCAATGAACAAAATCAACAGATTAAATTTTTGGTAGAAAATGTAAATTCGGTACCTTTGCTAGGCTTAAGTGATTGTCTTAAACTTAACTTGTTAGCAAAAAATAGGAATAGATTATAATACAGAGCATATTAGCAAAGCAGGTGTTATCGCTAAGCATACTGAAGTTTATAATGGACTGGGGAAATTTCCTGGAAAACTTAACATAGAAATAAAAGATAATGTCATTCCAAAAATACACCCTTCTAGGCGTGTGCCTCTAAGCTTGCACGCTAAACTCAAAAATACTCTAGATGATCTAAAAGAAAAATATATTGTTACAGAAGTTACTAAACCTACTGAGTGGGTCAATAATTTAGTTATAATAGAGAAACCTAACCACACAATAAGACTATGATTATACCCTAAAGATCTTAATAATGCGATAAAGAAGGAACAGTTTTTGATTCCAAAAGCAGAAGAAATAATGCCAAGGTTAAGTGGGAAAACAGTGTTTACAGTCTTAGATATGAAAGGTTTTTGCCTCATTTAAAGGATGTGAAATCTATTTTGATGATTTAATTATTGGTGGGTCTAGTGAAAAAGAGCATAATCAGATTTTAAATAAAGTCTTACAAAAGGATAAAGCAAACAATGTAAAGTTTAATAAAAACAAGTTTCTTTTCAGAGTAAAGTCAGTAAACTTTATAGGACAAATTGTTTCAAATGAAGGAATTAAACCTGATCCTGATCATGTCAAAGCCATTATAAAGATGTAAAAACCTAAAAGTAAAAAAGAGTTAATGAGGTTACTGAGGATGTCAAAGTACTTATCACAATACATTCCTGACTTATCTAAGATAAATCCGCCTTTGCGTTATCCTACTAAAAATGATATTAACTGGCAGTAACTACCTGAACATTAGGGTGACCGCAAAAAATCGATGTCGGAATTTTGTTCGTCTGGACCCCACAAAATGATTCCCCTTTCCAGATATTGAGATAGCCGAAATTTGAGCTCGATTAAACGACGTTAACCCGTGCCGCTCGTCGCTCAAAATTTGAAAAAAATCCAAATTTTTTGCCAAAAAGCTGACATATGGAGCCATAACTCCAGAACGGTAAATAATAAAAACACGCTTAATATCTCAAAAGAAAGCTAATGTTGTTCTTCAAAATTTATATTCTATACATAATTGTTGTTATTTTAAGTCAAACAGAGTTACAACAGCCTTTGACCCCAAAAACGTGACCTGGTGCCATTAGGAACCAGTTTGGGGGTATTCTAAGAATTTTACGGGTTTTTACATAATGTGTCTCGGAATTAACATTTTTTTGTTAAAAAGTATTTTGGAACTCAATTTTCAAACATAAAGAGCCTTTTGTTCAAATTTAATATTTTATTATATAGGGATTACCTGACTAGTTTACCAAAGAAAGACCCGTTTGACAGGTAAAAAGGAGGGTGAATCTAATTTCTATTTTTGGGATGGTGATTTTACTTCAGCGTACAACCGACCTTTTATTTATTCAGTTTAGTTTCTAAAGTGCCTTTGAGCTGGTTAGATCGAACAATTATCTAGTGAAGATATTTTAACGTTTTTTTTAAATTTTCCAAGTGTGTGTGTTATTGTTTATATTATAGTATTATTTTAAAAGACATTTGAAAACATTTTATTGAAATTAAAGTTTGTAATATATTTTGTTAACTGTTATTTACCTATTGGACTCTGAAATGGCATCCACATCAGGTGTACAAAGCCGGACCAAGGATAAAATATTTCTTGTGGGCTATCCCATTCACCAGATCACCGGTTGTAAACTACCCTCAAATCGTCAAGTTTTGTGTGTTTTATTTTATAATTTACGTGCTGTGAAATTAACTGTAAGAGAATCAGCAAAACTTGCCATACGAGAAGTGTTCATTTTTTGGGAGAAAGCTCGAATCCCGACTAAACATGAGCAAGATGCAATTACTAAGCTGGAAAAACTTCACGCCGAGTGGAGAACTCTTCAAAAGGACCGGAAGAAAACATCGGAAACGGTCAAGAACAAATTTAAACAGTTTGTTGAAAAGTTGGATGATCTCTTTGATATTGCTCAACAAGATGCCTTGGCTCTGATGAAATCGGAAGAAGATAAGGCGTTTCTCGTGAAACAGAGGCAGAAGGGCCACCCAGGTTCCATGACTGGAGTGGATCTCAAGTTGTCTCGAGCTGAAGAAATCAAGGCGCAAAAGGAACGTGCAAAAATGAACCGACAAATCCAAGAAGAAACTTTTGATATTGGTGAGTTTTTTTTTTATTATTATTCTAAAAAATAGATGAATAATAGATAATTGATATTTTTTAAATAATACCTATTGATAATTAGAAGTAGGTAATTTATTACCTATGTATTATTACTATTCTGCTAAAACGACAAGTTTTTATAGTCTTTTTTTCTCTTTCTTTTGTTGCTTCTTAGAGACGGATGATGAAGACAAGTTCGAAGAAGGAGAAGAAGAAGAAGACACTGAAGAGGACAGCATCTACCAGGAACTTGAGAGCTTGGAGGAAATGGACATCCCTGAAGAAGCTGTAGAAGATCCAGGACCATCTGAGAGCAAGAGGATGAAAGTTTCATTTGCAAGGGGCGTTAAAGAGATTTTAAACATGAAATTGTCCATTTTGTTAGATCGATGTAAGGTATCCGACAGAAATGCCACGAGAATTTTAATAGCTACTCTAGAAGCACTAAACCTTGACCCTCTTGAGTACAAAGTCTCGAAAACTTTATTACATTATAGAAGGCAAATGTTCAGAGAACAATATACTAAAAAAATTTTTGATAAAGTAAACATTCCTGAAAAAGAGCCCGTGGTTGTCCATTGGGACGGTAAACTTTTACCGGGTGTTTTAAAAAATGAACAATGTGAGCGAATAGCTATTGCTATTTCATATGGCGAAAAGGAACAGCTGTTGGGAGTTCCTGTAACAGCAAACAGCTCTGGAGAGGAGCAAGCCGTAGCCGTATATGAATGCCTACATGAATGGGGTCTTCCCAGCACCGTCAAGGCGATGTGCTTCGACACTACAGCATCCAACACGGGAAGACTCAAAGGAGCATGCGTCATATTGGAGCAAATGTTAGGAAGAGAATTGTTATACCTAGCTTGCCGTCACCATATCTTGGAAATTCTGTTAAGAGGCGTATTCGACACAAAAATGGGATCAACCACTGGACCGCATCCAGACATTTTTAAGAGATTCCTCACTGCGTGGCCCAAGATAGACAAAGGAAAATACGACACAGGTATCAGTGACAATCTAATACAAAAGCAGCTAACTCCAGAAGTAATTGCAAATGTTACTGCTGAATTCGAGACCAAATTAACTGAGAGCCACCCCAGAGATGACTACAAGGAGCTATTGCAGTTGGTTCTCGTATTTGTTGGATCACTAGACGGCAATGTTGTGGGTTTTAGAACTCCAGGAGCCATTCATCACGCTAGGTGGATGGCAAAGGCTATTTACTGCTTAAAAATGTTCATTTTTCGTCGTCAATTTAAGATGTCTAAAGAAGAAGAAAGTTCTGTGCGTGCCATTTCTGTTTTCCTAGTTAAAATTTACTGTAAAGCTTGGTTCAATGCTTCAAAAGCTCATCTTGCACCAAAGCAAGATTTAGGTATTTTGCATAGTATGTTAGACTATAAAGAATGTGACAACGACATTGCAGAAATAGCCCTGACCAAATTTTCGAACCATTTGTGGTATTTGAATTCAGAGTTGGTGGGATTATCTTTTTTCGATCCCACCATTACAGACGATGAAAAGTTGTTAATGGCTAATAAATTGCACAGTAGCACAGATGAACCATCAGAGCACGCTAGGGTTGTAAATCCAAAAGTTAGGAAAGAAAAATTAAAAGAGGTAGTTGATGGAGGATTGGTAAATTTACTTACCAAAGAAACGTTTACATTCTTTGACCGATTTAATATAAAAACAGATTTCCTAAGACAACATCCAAACACCTGGCCTCAAAATAATGACTTCCAAGAAGGATTGAAAATTGTCAAAACATTAAAAGTAGTTAATGATATGGCTGAGCGTGGTGTTAAATTAATAACCGACTTTAACAACCTTCTGACAAAAGATGAAGGCCAAAAGCAATATGTCCTGCAAGTTGTAAGCAAATGCCGAGCATTATATCCTGACGTTTCAAAAACTACTTTAACAAAAGCTCTAGAATAGATTAGATAACTATGTAAAATTATCAACTCATGTAGGTACTACGTCTGTATCTTTTCTGTGTCTGTTTTGTATGTATTATATACCTGATTTTTATATTTTAAAAATAAAAAATGTCATTAGACTTATCAGTATTACTTGTTTTTTTAAATTATATTTCTACTTTAAACTCAAAAATATACCAAAAAAAGCAAAACTTATCACTTAATAACAAAATATACGAAGTATGCTCCTAGTGGTACCAGGTCACGTTTTTAGGGCTAAAGGCTGTTGTAGCTCGGTTTGACTTAAAATAACAACAATTATGTATAGAATATAAATTTTGAAGAACAACATTAGCTTTCTTTTGAGATATTAAGCGTGTTTTTATTATTTACCGTTCTGGAGTTATGGCTCCATATGTCAGCTTTTTGGCCAAAAATTTGGATCTGTTCAAACTTTGAGCGACGAGCGGCACGGGTTATCGTCGTTTAATCGAGCTCAAATTTCGGCTATCTCAATATCTGGAAAGGGGAATCGTTTTGTGGGGTCCAGACGAACAAAATTCTGACATTTTTTCCCCCCTCTATGAGATCCGGTCACGCTACTGAACATGAACAAGTGCTTAATATGTTAAAAAGTGTCAAACAATCGATGATTAGCCACCCACTACCTGATAGGCCCTGGAAAAAATTAGCCACAGATCTATTTGAATTTGGGTCTGATGACTATTTGGTTGTGATTGATTACTATACTAGATGAATAGAAATAGAAACCTTAAAAGGTAAAAAAAGCTAATCATGTAAATCAAAAACTCAAATCTATATTTGCTAGATTTGGAATACCAAACATTTTGATTTCAGATAACAGGCCTTTCAGTTTGTAACAGTTTGGAATTTAGAAATTTTGCCTTGGATTTTGATTTCTTAACTGTAACCTCAAGTTCACTTTACTCTCAGTCTAATGAACTTGCGGAAAAGTCAGTTTCACTAGTGAAAAATATGCTCCGAAAAGCTTAAGGAGGTAAAAATATTTTTATATCACTAATGGAATACAGAAACACTCCAATTAAAGATATAAACTTATCTCCAGCACAACTTATGTATGTTAAACAGAAGGATTAAAAGTAAAATATACACCTCAACTAATCTACTTAAACAAAATAATTATGATATCAATATCAAAGCTAAACTTATAGCAAAAAACATTAAGACAAAGATGTGGTATCATAGTGGTGCTCAAAATTTACCTGATTTACAACCCAAAGAATCAATTTTGATACAAAAAGACAAAGTTTGGGAACCAGGTCCAATAGTAAACAAACACTTCACACCCAGATCTTTTATTGTAAAACAAAGTGATGGTAGGGGAATTAGAAGGAATAGAAAAGGATTAAGGAAGTCATTGACTCCACCTCCATCCTTTCATAATCCAGAGCCCAGCATAAATGATCCAATCCCTCAAACTCCAATAAGCAGTCCTAGACTTATCTAACCTGAGACTATTCACAATACAACAAACCAGTCCTCAACCAAAGTCACCTCCATCACTAACTATGCCTAAAGTGCATCTCCTAAAATAAATTCCAGAGCTGGTAGGATAATAAGAAAACCTATGAGACTAGATTTATAAAAATAAGAAAAGTGTTTTTTTTAATATACCAGTGCAATGTTTAACTTAACTTTGTTGGAGGGGGAATTATAAAATGTTAAATATATAAATTATATATTTGACTAAGTAGTTGAGTCACATGAATAGCTCAGCAGTTGTGAAATATTGTGACATATATATATAAATGAGTGCAGAGAAGGAGAAGCGGCTTTTTTGTTTATATTCAATTATGTATTGTATACTTTATAGTCAAATAAATAAATAACTAAGTACAAACATAACAGTGGCCTGGTAAGTTTAGTAAAATGCCTCCATCTTCCTCTATCCTTCCACCATTTTTCTTCTCTCACTTGTACACTTTCTGTTATCTTTATCTGCTCCTCCCATCTCTTTCTTGGCCTCCCTTGCGGTCTTTTTTCTACATAATTTTCTTTGCTAGCCTCTCTTTTTCCATCCTCATTACATGCCCACTTGCTTCCTCTACTATCTCATTTACTCCCTATACTCCCACTCTTTCCTGAATAGCTTCATTCTTAATCTTGTTTCTTCTCGTGATAGCTAACACACTCCTCACAAACTTCATTCCCATGGCCTTCACTTTCCTAGTCTCTCTAACATTCATTGTCCATACTCCTCTTCTCCTTAGCAGGTCTCATAATCACCTATAGAACAACTCATTAAACTCGTTAAATCCTCTCTTTACTTTCACCTTTAACCTTAATCACGCTTCCAAGATATTTTATGTTCTGTACTTTACTCAGCTCTCAACTTTATAGCTTTACTAGGCCTTATCTTATTCCTTATTATTACTATCACTTCACAATTTGTCATGCTAAATTTCATTCCTCACTATTTCACTTCCCCATTCCATTCTTGTAGCTGTTCCTTTACTTCCTCTTCCTTCTCCCGCCATACCATCTGGTCATTCAGAAAATGCCATGGCGTTCATTATTTTCTCCTAAAGTTTTCTTGCCATTTTATTCATGACCGTTTCCATTACTATTACAAATAATAATGGTGAAAGGGCACTGCCCTGTATTTTTTATTTGGAACCACTTCGTCTTTCCACTCTCTATCTTAACACAGCTCCTGTTATCCTCATACATGCTTTTCATGCTTTCCTCTTTCTACTTTGGCCTCTCCATTGCTTTCCAAACTTTATTTTTATCCACATTATTATACACCTACTCCACATCCATAATACCATTACCAAGTTTTTCCCATATTCATACCGTGTTTCAATCAGCTGTCATATGGCAAAGATTAAGTCTATTGTAAACCTCTTTACTCTAAATCTGTGCTGTTCCTATCTCCACCTTCATTTCATTTTCTTTTTTCTCTTTTCCAGTATCTTCTCATATATTTTTGTAGAGTGGCACATCAATGTTATACCCCTATGATTAATTTGTACATCTCTTCCTGTCTCTATCCTTGAAAATATGTATTATAACTCCCTTTTTCTAGTCTTTCGGTACCTTGTTCTCTTTCCAAATCGTTCTCAACACCCTGTATAACCACTATTACCTATATACATTGGTTTTAAGCTCCTTTTTTTTAAATAACCAAGTATATTTTACCTATCCAAGACCAAGAGAGCATTAGTAGATTGAATAGTAGGAAAAAAGATGTGGGAAAAAAATAATTTTATTCCTTCTAGATTAGAGTCAAGCACATTTGCATAGACCTTATCCTGTTCCATTTTCATAGGCATTACCTTAACTGATGGGTAGAAAAGTTACAAAATCAAATTTTAATCATACTTCAAGTCATGTTATCTGCATCTGTCACTTTTGTACAATATTATTGATACCTACAAACATAACACCAATAATAGAGTAAAATGTTATCCCTATTGACAGCAAAAATACATGTTTGTATTTGATAAAATAATTCTTATGAAAATTAGACTGTAGCTATTAGCGGAGAGTTGTGATTGCCTAAATTTTGTCACTCTTATGTAGTAAAAATATTTTTAAACTGGATTAAAACTAGAAACCTTCAAAATCTAGACAGCAATGATGCTAGCATTGACAGCCTTATAATATATGTGAACACTTAGAGTTTTCATTTTAGTTTCCAGATGTGAGTGACTTTTGTGAGGACATGGCCAATGAAGGTAAGGTTGTGATAGTGGCAGCACTGGATGGGACATTCCAGCGTGTAGGGTTTGGTAGAATACTGGAGTTGGTACCCCTGGCAGAAAGTGTTGTCAAGCTGCAAGCTGTATGTGTCGTCTGCTACTGTAATGCATCCTACACTAAGAGGATTGGTAATGAGAAAGAGGTGAGAGGTTTACCGCTAGCACAAATTTCATAACCGCTTAAAGTGATAATTATTGTATATGTGTTTCATTTTCAACATTTCTAAAATACTCTGCAATTCACAGGGTATACATGAACAAATTATACAATGCTTTATGTAAGCTAGGGGGATGTAAATGTAGCATTTTTCTATAGTTATTTTTTGTATGGAGGACCTTTCTTCTAACCGAAATGGTGACAAAAATGTGCGAGAGCAGCTAGGTAACAGGAATAATGAGGTTACACACATCATAAGATTGCAAGTTCACAGTAACTGTTCAAACTGTCGTCCACCATTGAACATGAATGCTGTTCGGCATGTTGCAACGAACACCTTCAAAGCTGGCTGGTGTGGCATTGATATTGCATGCCATATCATAATGGTAAGCTCCTACTTGGTGTCAACGGGTGTGGCATACACATGCAACTTCTACCTGTAGGACCACATCAAATCGCTTGTGTATGCCACAACAATTGACAAGGAGGAGTTTACCATTAGGATATGGTGTGCAGTTGACAATATCAATGCCACACCAACCAGCTTTGAAGGTGTTCGTTTTAACATGCTGCACAGCATACATGTCTAATGGTGAAAGTCGATTTGAACAGAATTTGCAATTTTATGACCACATATGTAACTTTTAGCAATAAATGCCCATGTCACTGTCTTAATGTGTGTCTCCTCATTATCCCAGTTGCTTACCTGCCCCTGCACGTTTTCGTCGCCATTTTCGCCTAGAAGGAATCTCCTCCAAACCAAAGTTCACTATATGTTATATTTACACCCTCCCCCTCTCTACTTCCCCTAAAGTGTTGTATCATTTATTTATGCACAACCTGTGTATTTTTTTTTATATCCATTTATACAATATCCACTATTTCTCAAATTTGAATCTTCATTGTCCTATGAATCTCAAAGCATGATAAATATAGGTTTACTTTCTCACAGTGGTATTATTTATTTTACTTCATATACTTAAGTTGCTATAGAAAATAGAAACCATAGCTAAATGGTAACATTTGATGGTATTAAAATGCAAATTTAAATCTGGTAAGTGGGGTGTGATTACTTAGTCATACAATTATGTTAAGCTAAGCCATTAGTAGACAATCATAGCTCTGAAATAAATCGGGAATTAATGAATCCATCCCAAATTGTTTCCTAAATTTACATTGTAAAGGAATATTCATTATTTAAATATTAATATTTTTTAAGCTTTCTATTTGGTTTTATTCAAATTCCACGGGACTAAAACATCTGGAAATTTATTTCAAGCAAGATACACCTTACATTAATTAGATATAAATCAGTTTGGTAATTATTATCACTTGCTTGAAAATTATAAAGTTACAATAAACTCGTGTAGGTTTGTTACTTTTGAAATTTTATATTATATACAAATTTAGGGAAAATACATCAATAGTGTATGACGTGCACCAAATTCTAAAACATGTTGTACTCATTTAGACCTTCATAGCATGTTAAGCTGTTTTTGAAAACTCTCCTGCAAATCATACTGATAAAATAAGTGCAAGTTTTTTAATGACTTTTTAATATTTTCCTCATCAGATAGAGCTGATAGGTGGATCTGATAAATACATGGCTGTGTGCCGTGGTTGCTATTTCGACAAATCTCCCACCCGGAGATCTCCACTGAAGAGATGCGATATGAATGTTGAAACTGCCATGGTCAAATGTAGTAGCCCCATCAAACGGAGCCTTTTTGCCAGGGAGAATTCAAACAGTTGCAGCCCTTGAAAATTAAAGTGTTATAGACAAGAACATGTTTAAGTGTTCACAGAACTATTTTATTTTGATCCGGTGAATAGTCCTGCTTTATTTTGATAATTTTATCACTGTAAAATGAAATTTTATATTATTTTGTCTATAGACAAACCTAAGATAGTGTGTGTAGTTGCCAATTATTCAACAGGTGATGTTACAACCAAAATGCAATATGTAATTTTGTATTATTTTTAAATCAAAAAGACATCACACAATTTTGAAGTGTATTATTACTATAAATATTTCATACTTATTCTGTGTACCAAGCTTCTTTAAATTGTCTTATTAAAATTAGCCATCTTTTCCAAAATAAAAGCTAACCACATATAGACCTAATTTATAGTTTAAAAATTAAACACACACACACACTCTCTCTCTCACTAACAAATGCCTGTCCCGAAGAGTGACGAGCTTTCACCATTCGTATACCTCCCACACTTATCAGACAGTTATCCGAAACCTGAAAATTTGTTCATATTCGCTAAGTATGAAACCAGCTTAAAACATGAAGTAACCTTCGTATAAATACTCAATTATTTTTTCTCGGTGACGCAGTTGGCTAATGCACTTTGTCATATTGAGCTCGACTGCTGAGGACGGGGAGATCAAGGTTCAAATCTCGGTTGTGTGAACTGGGGGGCGGTTTTCCACTCTCCCTCCACGCAAATGCGGGTTCACTTCCTCTAAGTCAACCTTCCCAATTCCTAATCTATTAGAGTAATTAGTACTTAAAGCGTAGAACCCAAATAGGTAGTAAGACGCAATACTAAATATTATTTAATTATTTATTCCTAATTCTTTAGTGTCCAAATTTTTATATACGAGTCTCGGTCGGGTGAACTGAGGGTGGTTTTTCCTAAATGGTTTTCCACTCTCCCTCCACGCAAATGTGGGTTCACTTCCTCTAATTCAACCTTCCCAATTCCTAATCCATTAGAGTAATTAGTACTTAAAGCGTATAACCCGAACGAGTAGTAAGACACGGTGCTAAATATTATTATTATTTATATATGAGGCTTAGAGAAGGTGAATATTCTCATAGGTTTCATGACACGAATGTCGGTGAACATTTTGACAAATATTTGTGAACAGTCGTAGCAATATTCCATCCAGCATTTAAATGTTTTAGAAGGCCAAGGCCTATAAATGTATTGAAAAAAAACACGTTACTTCTAAAGTTCTCATATAAAACACACAGTAATCATTTTGTTTGAGGGATATCAAATCCTTTCAACAAATTAAGAGACTAATAACACGAAGTGAATTTGTCCAGCAAGTAAAATCACATTTAGTCAAGGTTCACTTTACATTATCAACAAAATCTTGGAAATAAATAATAAAATACTTCATTTATTAAATTTCTTAAAATGTACAAATATTGGTAATACACAATAAACATTTAATGTTGAAAGAAAAAAGGACAACCATCACACTTACTTGGGTAATGTTGTGGTAGAGACTGTTCAGACAAAACACAAACATCTAGGGGTTTGTAAACTTAAAAATTTACACCTAGACACAGCAATTTAACTGGGACCCTTGGTATGCTAAGCAAAGGTTCCTGGCTTTGATTATTTTGTCTAGATACCATTTTTCAAGTTAAAAGTATGATACTTGATGTGGGTACAAACATAATCTAAATATAATGTCCCTCTTTTAAGCTTCGCTATCCATGTACAATAAATAACTATACAAGTGATAACTTTCTTACAAATCTAAGGGAGCTGCCTATTTGAAGATAAATATCCTTGAACTGCAGTATTTTATAATGGCAATGACAGCTCTTCAGAAAACAATAACTCGATTAGCATAGACTTTTCTGTTACAAGCCTATTCAAAAATTTGTGTTTGTTTGTTGAAGGTTTAATCTATGTTTCTAACTATTAACTTCTATACCAGTATTGTGACATATAACTTGAAAACATTATTGAAAATGAGTTGATTTTACCTTTTCATACTAAAAATAATATTTATAAAACATAAACAAATGAGGTTTTTAATTCTATAGGAAATTTTGATACCAGGAAAAAAGGGAAAGGTCGAGGAAAGTCAGGGAATTTCATCAAATTCTTTAGTTTTTACATATGCACTAAAAAAAATGTAACTTTTATTTACAATAGTCAAAATGAACCTTTTTCTTCCAGTTTATAAACAGAGGGAATCTCTTTTTAAGGCATCTGTCTCTTTTGAGCAAACATACTAATCTCTATTATCAAGAGTCAACATGTGATATTCATGTTGTCTTTCCACAAGTCTTTAGCCTAATTTGAGCCATGGTTATGTGCACGACTGAGAATTTGACTATATAAATGTAATGTATTATGCAAATGTGTCTTGCAACAATTTTACACTGTGCTTTTGTAAATTGAACTCTTAATGTCTCAATATGATGTCAATGAAATCTAACTACCCAATAGCCCATCGTTTTAGACTGAAATCTTGTAACCTCCTCATAGAGCAAAATAATTTCAGAATGTGTGTCTAAAAAATTTTACATCAAGTTTTGAGCGTAATAAAACAATGTTAGAAATATATATAGACTGGAAAGTTGGAAATAGGTTCTGAAAAGCCTGGAGAAACCAGGAAATTTTAAAATATAGTTTGGCTGGACACCCTAGACACCTCCTTTCACCTCCATTTTGATGTAGACCATATGTTGAAATCACAAACCACTTCTTTACATCATCTCAGTGATCCCGCAGGTGGTAACTTTAAAAATTAGCTTTCACCAACTACAAGTGTCTTTCTCGGGATTGTGTTAATATCTTGACTATTATAAAACATTAACCAGATCAGTGGACTGATTATCCTTCTTTTTAACAATTATCTAAAGAAGTGCTCTTTTACCAACAATATTAAATTCATATCTATAACATATATACATATAGTATAAATCTCACAAATAAAACCTCTGATACAACTTGAGGTATAATAATAATTGAACATGGGGAAATATAAAGGAAAGAGTGAGAAGGGATATTTTGTTCCTATCAATTTTTTATGTGCCTTCTATCCATACATTCATATTAACATAACTAACTTTATTCTTAACAATAACCATATATTTAATCAACTATAGGTACTATCAAGAATATTATAATAAAATTGGTCCCGAAAACAAATCTTATTTCCAATTTACTAGACCTATTTCTTTAAATTCTATAAGATATTTTTATTTACAATTTATTTATATACATGACTAGACAAAATTATACCTTACATACACTTTTTACAGTGTTTTATAAACTTTGAATTTGAAAATATTTTTAAACAAGTATAAGTAATAGCAAAATTAAATTTCTATGTAAAAAAAATCAATAGAAGTTTAATCAATAATTATTATAAAATATTGAAAATATCTTTTGTCAAATTAAATTCAAACCATCAATAACATATTTTATTAACACAAAAGAGTATCAAATGCAAGTTGTTAGGCTAGTTCTATTTAATAAACAAACTAAAAATACAATAACACTATGAATATATAAAATATGTTTACTAATGCTACAAGAGACTTAGTCCCATGCAATAATAACTATTTTCTTCCAGCTTGTACTATATTTACTATATTTATTATATTATCTGAATGTTGTTAAACTTATATATGCCTCAAAGAAATGTGTTCTCAAAAAATGTGTTGATTCGAAAAGTTTAGTTTAAAAGGGTGTTCCATGAAGTTATTTAA
Organism: Timema douglasi; assembly: GCA_901482245.1. Classification (NCBI taxonomy): domain Eukaryota; kingdom Metazoa; phylum Arthropoda; class Insecta; order Phasmatodea; family Timematidae; genus Timema; species Timema douglasi. Next base: position 38,776 of record CABEEJ010002758.1, read on the forward strand.
AAAACACAGCTATTTTGATTATTTTTTTTGAGTACCGCATCTTACTACTCGTTTTGGTTATGTGTTTATATACTAATTACTCTAATGGTTTTAGGCACTAAGAAGGTTATATTTAGAGGATGTGTATCCACATATGCGTGGGAAATTGTTTTTGGAAAAATCATCCTCAGTACACTCGACCAAGATTCAAACCTCGATCTCCCCACCATCAGCAGTCTAGTCTACTGCAAGGGTACTTGAACCATGGGGCCACTAAAGCGGGTTGCTAGTTTAATTAAAATCCTTTATTCAAACTCTTATTAAATTTATGATTCTGTCAATATTTATTGTTAAAATAAATGACTATAATTCATTTTTTAATATAAACAATGTATTCTTTTTTTCTTCAAATATTTTGTTCACATGCTTTTGATTGCCAAGATTCACACAATAAGTAATCCTTTATTATTGTGGGGTTTCTTTAATTTATTTCTCATCTAATTAAGAAACATATTATTTTTCAAATTCTTCAAGGATGTAGTTCCACATAATATCTCTCTTTGTGTTTTATGTGTGTGTCTTTATATGAAAATTAAACAATTCCGAAAATGCAAAACAATGTGTAATTGTGAAAGTGTAAGACGAAATGAAGGGAGAAGTATGTTTGGCCCTATCTAGGCCTAACTTATCTATCTTTTCAGGTTGGCTTCCTTCACTATAACTTACTTTACATTATTTTACAGTGTTTTTACATGGTCTTATAAATTTCCAAGCTATTAGGCAATTATTCATTTTATTAACAAACAATTTTGTATATTACACGCATCTGAGGTCAAGGTTTGAATCTTGGCCAAGTGTATTGAGAGTGGTGTTCCCTAGATGATTTTCAAATCTTCCTACACACAAATGTGGGTACATTAATTATCCTCTATTCTATTTCTTCATCCCTTCCCCATTAGTGTGAATTTACGTGGATAGCTTGGACAGGTAGTAAGATTATATATATATATAATTTCCATTATTTAAATGGATTACTTTTTATATTATATTTAAATTTCTAAAATTCTAAATATAATTTAACTTGCAAAATAAATCTTTTAGTTAAACAATTATTATTATTAAACTTAATGGTTCCCAAACTTTTTTTCTGAGCTGTACTTTTGAAATGAAAATTTGTTCTTGCCACACCAAATTTTATATTGATAAATACATTCAAAAGCAAAAGCTCAACTTCAAGCAGTGCTTTTAATAATAACATAGACCACAAATACTTTATATTATGATCATGAGACATTCAAAAATTATAAAACAATGCAGCTACATAAAAACATGGTTCTATTACAATATTTAAAAATTCAATGAGAGGTGTGAGTGTGTTTTTGTTTGGTACCTAGTCTTATTTATATTGGGTCTCATTTGAGATAAACCAAATCCCATACTCATTGACATAAAAGGGCATTTTATCTGTGTCAAAAATGAAAATCCCTGTTCACAACAATATGTCATGGAGAACTGTGTAAGAATTAATAATGCTCTTGAAGAAATATATGAATACTGTTTCCGGTTGTATATTTAAAGAAAGTCCAGTAGCATATTCCTATGTTTCAATTTCAAGACGCGATCACTCAAAATACAGGTAATTTCCCCCTCATCTTAGGTCAAATCTGAAGAATTCATAAGGCTATCTATGTGCTTCATTGTTTGTCTGGTGATGAATGACTCATTATTTGTGAAATGTGGAGTTTTCTTTTCATTGTAAAATTACGAATGCTATTGTAATTACAACTATGATTTATCTTATCTAAACATGAAAGTATTTTTTATTTTAACAGAGTTTTTTTAAATACTAATACACATCTTTAAAAAAATAAATATTGAGCTTGCAGGCCTTTAAAATTCAGAATACAAAAATTACATTGAGAGAATTCAAGTAAACCATCAAAGGCAAGAAATAACTTTTGTGCACTCAATTAAAAAGTTTTTTTATCATGTTCTGTAATAGACTACTAGAAATCTAATAGATTGCTAATCTTTAGATTTATGAGATCTCACCTAACAGCTAAATCAGTTAACTAAACATTCTGAAAATCAACCAAAGAAAGATCTCTGGAGCTAAGTGCATCAAATGGAGCATACACATGAAGAAATGAGGCTTAAAAAGTTAAAAACACCAGCTTTTAAGTGCCCATCTTCATGAACGAAAGGGAAGCCACATATTTGCATAAAAATATATTTGTGTTGAATTATTATGCATATTTTACATTGGAACAGTTGTTAAAATACACCAGCTCAAATATTTACCCAAGCTGCTAATAGAGAGCTTGAAGCTTTATCCGCAAGCTTTTGAAGACACAACCATATCTTCAAGGTATATAGGATGTTGACCATGCTTTTTTATTAAATCTTGAAAGAAGTTGTGTCTTCCAATGGATGTGGCTATATGGGTGTTTGTGATAATCAAGTAGTTTAAGTTGGTTAATCACCTGGTGAATTTATTTTATTTTTAATATCTAACCAATTACTGTTTTCATCACTTACCAATATTGGTTATTATAATAATGAAAATTGATCAAAAATAAATAAAAATAAAGTAATAACTAAACTTATTTGTCTTTTTTTGGGCCTCCTCATTGATACATTTTTTTAAACAATATTTGTCTCATTTTAATTTTCATCCTGTTGCACACTGCTGTAAGAGCATTAGCTAGTTTAGCTTATTATATTAAATCTGAATTGCAATATAACATGGTAAATATTTAAAGTGACCCCTAAAAGGAAATGAACAAGGGAAATTAAAGGTATCATTATAAGAACAAAAACATGATAATGAGGTCATGTGAGATACATTTTTGTGCAACACAATCATTCATGGCTGACTGATTGGGAAATTAAATGAAAGATTATGCTCTTAACCATAACATTTACTAAAGTGTTTCTCTAGGTTCTTCATTTGATAATAGAAAAATTGGCATCAGTTTAATTTTTTTTTTTCATTTTAAAATAATTATATTACAATTTTATTGTATTTTTTGAAATACAGTTTCAATGGTCTCTTTTCCACTGTTTTCTATGTTTCAATTTTGTTTTTTCATTAAATACTTGGTTTAAATACCGCTAATACATATCTCGAAGGTGTTTATTTAAGATGGCAGCAGTAATAATAACTAATCATTATACATTGTTTCACCAATTAAAACTTCCTAAAACTAAACACACATTTATACACTTACTTAAATATTTATTCTAATAGAATTTTGCCAAGAGCCAGTTAAAGCATATGGCTAAAAAGTTTTCTTTTATTACATTTACATATAGTTGATTGTGCATGCATTAAAAATGTATTTGTATGTAATAGGCTTAAATGATATAATAAAAAATATGTAGCTGTGCTCACTTTAAGCAAAATTAATATTATCAATCAACTTCAAATCTTTGAATCACTAAAATCTTGAAAAATATTTGAGATTAAAGGATTCGAATAACCATGACTGGACTCAAAACCCTTGAAATAAAATTGTTTACTAAACTTGTCAAATACAATTTGACACACTATACAGTAGTTTATATAGAAACATAATAAACTCTATTCTTTATATCAAAGGCAGCTACATAATGTGAATTTGATAGCAAATGAATTATTTGGTGAACACATTTAAGACCTCTTGATTTAAAATGAGTCCCAGCACATGCCTCCACTTGTAACCTATTATTTGAGGACTGCTTCACAGTGAAAGACAATATATCACAATTAGAAATATGGGTACAAGTACACAAGGGAACAAAGTTTGTAAAACCATTATAGCTAAATATTAATTTACTAGCCCACATTTGAGCCTAGTTTCCACACTACTTAGCAACATGTGACAATGGCAGACCCCTCAAGGGAGCTTTTATCCTAAAAAAATTCTGTGTAACACAAAAATGGCAACATTGCACCCAATTAAAGAAGACGTTTGGCATAAATATTTAAGTGTGTTACGGATCATCCATAAACCATGTAATGCCATGTAGATATTTAACCTACTCTTCCACCTACCCCCCAACCTGTGTTACATAACTTTTCTCACCAAGAGTGAATGTCATTATTTCATAGGGAAGTTTTGTGACACTAAAAGAGAGATTCAGATTTAATACTTCTTAAAATCCATTTTAAATACTGAATATAAATGATTTCAGATAGTATTATTATTATTCATGGATAGCTAAACAAACAGATAAGACAGACAAGTACCGACATAAGACATCGAGCTCAAATTCCTCACGTACATGAGGAAAAACCTCTGCTATATTAATTTATGTTATGTATGTCAGGTTTGAGATCTGAGTAAAAGCAAGACGGCACTACTATGTGCTGACTATAGGACTCTGCGAGTACTAGTATTTCGAACTCGAACTCGAGCTTCTACTTGATATATTTAATAATCAATTTTTCAAATGCAATATTAAGCATAGTCTGTTTGAGTTAATATCAGCATTTCCACTTATAAATTATATGGTTACTTAACAAATTGTTAAAAATTACTTTCAATTTTCACATTAATAACGTAATAGAGCTTTAAAACCACTATTGACCGGTAAATTTATTCAATATTGTCGTCCATTTTGAATTATACTTGATTGAAGTTGTTCACTTGTATTGTCATGACAATGCAATGAAAATAAAAATAGCTTAAAAAGCTTACTAAATAACTGAATGATTCTTTTTACTATTTTGACCTGGTCCCTTTCTAAAATAATAATTGTTAAATTAAAAATGTAATTTCAAAAATATCTTATATTAAACGTTTTCAAACTTAAGATATTTAAAACTCGTATTAATTAATACGTTTAGCTACAAAACTAGCTCTATTTTAGTTACTATTTAGTTAAAGTATGAGCATCAATTTTTACAAGCATTAACAATTAAATTCAAGTCAATTTCTCAATAAAATAATGTCATGTGCAGCTGTGCATAGAGGAATGGAAATGGAACAGAAGACGTGATAATACACGATTATTCTAATGAATAATAAACAAAATATGAAACACATATTTCTAATTGTTTATGATTCTTATATTTTCATATACAGTAAATTAAGTTACTGAAGCATATTTTGGGGAAATATTAGCTTATTAAAACATCAATTCTATTAACTTTTAATCAAGACAGCGTAGAAACACTCTATAATAATGTAAAGTGATAGTTGAGGATAGTTAGGTTAGGCCTAGATATAAACAAACACACTTCTTACACTTACCACTTTTTTCAAACTTCCACAGTTGCACATTGTTTTGAGTTTTCAGAAATATTTATTTTTCATATGAAAATACATCAATTTAAAAGTAATATTCCAAAAAATTCAAACTAATGTGCAACTGTGTAAGTTTTAAAGAAATGGAAAGTGTAAAAGTTTAAGAAGACATGAAGAGAGAAGTGTGTTTGTTATCATCTAGGCCTATCCTAACTATCCTTTCAGGTTGGCTTCCTTCACTACCACTTACTTTACACCATTGTACAGTGTTTCTACACTGTCTTGTTATACATTTACAAGCCATCATGCAATTATTCATTTTATTAACTTTGATTTATAGTTGTTAGTGTAATTTTAATGTCCTTAAATTATCATCATTATTATTATTAGCACCGCATCTTACTACCCGTTCGTGTTATACACACGCTAATGTGTAATGGTAGGGTGATTGTGAGATGAAATGGAGGACCTACAGTTTAATGTGGAATTCGAACCACGGTGGAGACCTGGCATTAAATGTCCTTAAAGACATAAGTGTTGAAACCATTTTAGTTATTTTTTTATTTGAGTGTTCTTGTTTTTTAAATTGTGTTTTATAAGTGTTATTTTCAATTTAAAAAACAATATTTCCATTATTTAACTTATTATTTTCAAAAGTATTTACTGTTTATAAAAATTAATGTCATTCATATTTTAAGAACATGTGTTTTAATATACTTGTAACATTTTAAAATTATGAAAAGGCCTATAGTCGAACTCGAGAGCTTTTTAGAAATACTCGACTTGAATGAAAAAACCCAAGCTTGCAGACCCCTAGCTGACTAGGATGGCCTTTTTCTGTAGTGTTACTACATAATGATGTTAAAGTGCCCACATCCGATGCTTGACAATGGGGGAAGACATCTTTCTTAATATGGTGCACTTTTTTTTTGCTTGTCATATCATCATATAAAAAGCTATTTAAACAATTCTAGGCATACAACTTTTTAAAATTATGTTTTGGATCGATCTACAATTTTACTTTAATTAACATATCAATACCTAGACTCATGCTTCATTCCAACATCTATTCTAGATCTTGGTTTCACTCTAGAAGGCCAATGAAGCGGAGAATGGGGTTCAAATACCTGTCAGGTGTACTCAGGGTGGCTTTTCCTAAATGGTTTTATACGCTCTCTCCACATTAATGATGGTAGATTACCTTTAAAATTCTACCTTCTTTATTCCTACAACATTAGATAAAAATTAAATAGAATAACTACAATTTGACTATACTATCCTTTATAATGTATACTAAAAAGGTAGAATTTTACAGAAAAACTACCAGCATTTACATGGAGGGAGATCGGGAAACCATTTAGCAACCCTAGTAGACTTGACTGGTATTTGAACCCCATCTATCTCTCATCGGCCGTCTAGTCTACTGAGATAATGACAACTTAGATCATGCGGTCACAGTAATGGGTGTATAATAGTTGCATTTATATAGATACATGTACAGATTTATCAGAAGGGAGAAGATATAGGCTTAAATACACCTCTGACCTTATGAAAATAATTAAGGATATTTGAAGCTTTACTTTTAATAACATGCTGCTGGTACGAAGAAATAACATGCTTTCTATATGCAAGCAATGAAGAAGTCTCTTCTTTTTGAAGAAATTATTTTTGTATTCGTACAAACATAAGCAAGTATTCATGGCCCATGTAAAAGAATAAGCTGTAGGAAACTAAATTATACACAAACTCCACTATACTCATAAATTAAGGCTGCTTCGACAGACAGCCACTATCCTGCTAAAAGCAGGTGAGGAGGCCAGTAGATTGGACAAGTTTAAACAAGTGCATTGTCACTGTCATGCATGAAAATGTTTTTTCAAATGTGCTTGGCTTTTGTAGTCTCGGACCACCACACATTCGAAATATTGATCAACAGAAAATGCTAAACTTGTATTTTCAATGCCACAGATATTCAGAAGTTATCTATAAGTTATAATCATAATCATAAACTGTTTACAGTCTGTGGCTGGGTCAGTTTAGTAAAATGCCTCCATCTTCCTTTATCCTTCCACCACTCTTCTTCCTTTAATTTCTTCCATTCTTCTCTCACTTGGCCTCCCCTGCAGTCATTTTCCCACATACTTAATTTCAACATTTTCTTCAGCACCCTCTCTTTTTCTATCCCCATTAAATGCACATACCACCTCGGTCTTGCTTCCTCTACTATCTCATGTACTCCCTGTACCCTAACTCTTCCCTGGATAAATTAATTCCTAATCTTGTTTCTCCTTGTGACAGCTAACATGCTCCTCACAAACTTCATTACCATGGTCTCCACTTTCCTAGTATCTCTTACATTCACTGTCCATTTTTCTGCTACATATGTTACAATAGGTAGTACACCCTGTACAATACTTACTTACACTTCAACGTGACCTCTCTTCTCCAAATCAGATCTCTTACACACCTATAGAAAAACTCTCCCTGCAGTCCTCTTCTCATCAAATCCTCTCTATACGTCCACCTTTCACCTTAATCACGCTTCCAAGATATCTTAAGTCTGCACTTTTCTCAGCTCTCAACTGTATAGCTTTACTAGGCCTTATCTTATTCCTTGTCACTACCATCATTTCACACTATGCCATGCCAAATTTCATTCCACACTCTTTTACTTCTTCATTTCATTCTTGTAGTTGTTCTTATACTGGCTCTTCCTTCTTCCCCCATACCATCAAGTCATTAGCAAACATCAAATTTTTATCCACACTATCATATACCCTCTCAACATTCATAAATACCATTATCAAGTCTTTCCCATATTCATAACTTCTTTCCATCAGCTGTTACATGGCAAAGATTAAGTCTATTGTAGACCTCTGTTCCCTAAATTCGTGTTGTTCCTCTCTCCACCTTCCTTTCATTTTATTTATTCTCTTTTCCAGTATATTCTCATATATTTTTGTACAATGGCACATCAATGTTACCTCTCTACAATATGTACACCTCTTTCTGTCTTCTTTCTTGAAAATAGATACTATAAATCTTATTTACAGTCTTCCAATACCTTGTTTTGCTTCCAAATCACTCTCAACACCCTGTATAACCAATGTATACCTACATCACCTACTGCCCTTATTATTTCCACAGTCTTTCATCCACACGCAGCGCTTTATCTTGTTTCATCCTCTTTCCATGTTGGACCTCTTTCCTCCTCTTCTATTTGTTCCTGCTCCTCTCTTTCAGTCTCATTCCTTTCCTTCCTCTCCTGTTATAAATGTTCTTCCTTCATCTATCATTCTAACTTCTTGTCTTTTCTTTCTCCTCTTGTTTAGTACTTGGCTATATAACACCTTCTTTCTACGTCCTGTTCCAGCATTCCTGTTCATTTTCGAACCCAATCCTTCCTGGCTTCCCGTACAACTCGCTTTGCTCTTTTCTTCTTCTACCTAGATTCTTCTTCTGTTATCTCATTCCTATTCTTAAAACTTTAACAATGCTTTATTCTTCTCTTCTACTGCTTCCTCCAGCCTTTCGTTCCACTAGGGTGTCTTTCACTTCTTATTTTTACTTGTCCTTCCACATACTCCCTCTGCCACTCCCACCAGACTGTTAAAAATTTCCCATTCAACCTCTATACTTTGTATCTCATCCTTGGGTATTAAGCTTTTTACCTTTCTTTTGTACAGTTCTCTTTCCTTTTCATTTTTTTTAACCTCCACACCCTTATTCTTCTTTCTTGTCTTACTACCTTTCTCCTACATTCCCATCTCTTTATGTTTGCAACCAACAACCTGGGGTCACTAACTAAAGACACACTTGGTATTACCTTGATGTTTAAGGTCTGACTTTTAATCTCTTCATTCATGATAAAGTAGTTTATCACTGACTTTTGTTCCCCACCCCAACTGTATCTAGTGATCTTATTGACTTTCTCTTTCCTTCTTATACCACCTGTTTCCCCCTTTCATTTTATTTCTTGCACATAGCTCCAACAGTCTTCTACCCTCCTCGTTTCTCTCTCCTTATCTATAAGTATGTTTATCAAAGGTGAAAACACAAACATTAATATTATTTTTCAACATTAGAATTTGAATACAAGATCTGTGTTGCATAAAAATTTGATGTACCCCACTCCTGTCCAAGAAACAACATGTAGACATTAGAGCTCCCC
>CABEEJ010002758.1:48196-71163 GCA_901482245.1 Timema douglasi
CCCCCCCCCCCTTCCCCACAAAGCGTTACGTGGTTTATGGATGAGCACCTTAGTGTTTTTACCTATATTTGTGCATTATTCTCCAAAGAATATATCTTGTTTATTCAAGAACATGTTGCATCATGTTTAAGGCACTTTATTTCATTAATTATACTTTTTGTTTTTTGTTTTGCTTATTCATGATTACTAAAAGCAAAAAAAAAAAAATCTTAAGTTAATGAATCAGTTATATATGCAACATACATTCAACATGCACTAGTAACAAATGAGTTACCTGTGGAATAACAGGAGTTTGATCCTTATAGGCTAGATTACAACATGTGTGATGTACACAAACATCCAGAAACAGTCAAACTTATACAATACTACATTGAATGGTTTATCACTCTAGTAATTTGAACTAATGTGTGGGTACTGTGGTTCTTTTAAGTACTATGTTATTTTAAACCTACAGGTCAAAATATGTTTGTTAAATCCATGTCTGTCCCAGAAAAATTTGTTCTAAGCAGAATCGGTTTTACAGAGAGTAGAATCCAAAAAAAGGAATAGATTTATTTTTTAATTTGTAAAAAGAGTTTTCTTAGTTTAAAAACAATAAACTAACCAACTAAAATGGTAACATATTTCTTAAAAATAGCTGTAACGTTGATTAACTTTGTGACAGAGTGAAAATTTATTTTCATTCATCTTCATCGAGTGATAACTATGCAGTATCAAGCCATATTGATAATATTGCCTAAGGAATGGTTCTACAATGTCTTCATAGTTTTTATTCAAGAAATAAAGGAAATTATCTTTTATATTTCTATTATAAACAATAATTTCCTCTATTACTTATTCAAGCGGTAAATGGGTGGGTGGCAACTTCCACACTAAAGGCACTAGTTTCTTCTTGCCATTTTTATTTTTTATTTCTTTCCTAATAGGCTTTTCACTGTGGCACAAAGAGTCATGCTGGTTTATTTGTTTTGATAGTTTATCGTCTGGCAAATGAAATATGTTATTGATGGTTTCATCTTGGGCTACTTTGCTTTGTTCATAAGTTTTCTTCAAAGATGAATCGGTGACTTCGTCTTTGTCTTTTCTATAAACAATGGTTTGTTTTTGCTCATTTTGACCTGAGAGGGTACTTTCTGGAATTTCAATTTGAAGAATTTCTTTAGTTTCATTATAATTTATGACGTCTTTATATTTTATAGTATTCACCCGAGCTGATCTCCATCGTGGGCTCAGTGTCCCAGATATTTCTTCAACCTTTTTCCCATCACGAAGGAACCTTTGCCGAATCGGATCATCCTCTCTTCTCCAATTCAGAGATTCGAAATTATGACTCTCTTCTAAGTTTGTGGATACCCATTTATGTTTGTTTTTATAATCAACCACGTCTTTTTTATTTAGTTTTGGTGAGCGATCTGGATTTAATCTCTGCACTAAAGGAGGATCAAAGTACTGCTGATCAACAGTATCGCCAATCATTTTACTACCTAATGCCCCTTTATAAGGTGACCCTGACTTCCTTCGCATCCAAGCTTTGGAGACTTTGCTATTTTCAGGAAAAGGTTGGCCAACTCTCTCATTATTGCTGGCCATGCTGGTTATTGTACTGTTGAAGTTATATGAGCTGTGGTAATACTGATCAAACACTGGTTCACTCCTAATACACTGCATCGCAAGCCAAGAGTGAAGAAGAAGCAGGGGAAAACGTTCTGTCCAATAATCAACAAACTTGTTGGGTAGTTCTCCAAGACTTTGTTGAGCCTCTTCGGATAAGTCTCGATAGTGATGTTTCTGTAAAAATAATCTCAAGATATTAAAAACTGAATTAGTTTTACTTTATACACTTAATTAATTTGAGACCAAGGCTACATAATTGGGGATTGAAATGATGGGAGCCCATATTAGAATTTTGGAGGGTCAGCGATCTTTAAAATCTAGTAGAAACTACTTTATCTGAAGAAGCTGTCTGTAGCAATGTTAACTTATTATTATATATATGTATGTGTAAATATTATGTGATCTAATAGATTATCAAGATGATTTAAACTCACAAAGGTGAGTTGGACTTCTATCTTTTTATTTCCCAACTATTTACAATTACAATAGGTACCTAATTATAGCTTAAATACAAAGTACTAAGCATTCTAAAAAAAAAGTAACATAAGGATCCAGGTCGATAAGTAAATCTAATGTAAAATATTAAATATAAAAAAAATCAACTTTAAATTTAAAAAGGATAGGAGGATAAGTTTATCATGATTCCAAGTAAATTTTGAAGGCCCATTGAATGATAAAAAAATGTATGTGGGCATACACATGTGCATGCACACACACACAAAATTAAGCTAAGTTTTGGATAAATAATCAGGTTTGAGTTTGACAAATTTATTTGCTCTACAGTTTTGCAGTTTCAAGCATCGTTTATAGGGTTATTTCCTTGTCTTGTAATAATGTATCTGATGAAGGCATGGTTTACTTTTATATATACGTGGTGTATACCATCTGAGAAAATCAGGGAAACCTGGAATTAGCCAAAAATTTGAAGTGGTTGGGAAAAAATGGGAATTTGGTAAATTAAACAAAAATTTCTGGCAAATTGTTGTTTTACTCAAAATATGACACACTATGATCATTAAATCAGTCAATTACAATGAGATACAGACTGTATTTTGTTTGTAGCTGTGTAATATATTTTATAATTTTCCAATTTCTAGTAGACTATGTTAATACAAATAATTTTTTTTTATATCTAAATCTTAAAAACTTATTACTATTCATAAAAGAGATGAACAAAAATCGTGGGTTGGGGGACAGAAGGGTGTGGACATACTTTTAGTCGGGAATTTTAGGAAATGATCAGGGGAAATCAGGGAAAAAGTCTGGAATTTCATTGGTAAAGTTAAGTACACGCCATGTATACAGTTGCCTGGATGTTGTTTGACAAATGCTCAGTTTTGCTGAAGAAGAAGGGGTGGGAAGAAAGACTCTTAACAAAGAGGGTACTGTGCACTGGGATAAGGCCAGCAAATGGGTGTTGAATGAAGGATAGGAAACATAAAGGTTTAGAAAGGAATATTTTTGTAGAACTTGTGAAACACACAGCTTTGTGATTGATTGTGTCAAATATGCCTTAATGCAAATGTGTACAATCAACTCTCAATTCTACGACCCCGGGAATAGCGTCCCTCTCGAAGTAACGATCCTTTTTTGTGGAACTGTGAAAAATGTGGGGAAAAAAGGTTGAAAAGTTTAAGGAAATCGGCTGTAAAATGTATTTGTTGTAATTATCTTTGTGAGCGCTGTATTACTAGTAACTGGGGTGGGTCAGGTATAAAAATAGACACCACCTCATCAATGCCAGCCAATAGCACTTGACTCTGTCCACCCCCTCCCACAAGCAAGACAATGTTTCCCCATGCGCAACTGCCGCTACATCACGCGCCAGGTTTGCTTTTGCCATTGTTATTTCGATTCTCGATTTGGTTACTATTTTGGTTTGATTTTGTGAACATTTTTGATGACCCATGCTATTGTTTAACATTGTTATTTTGATTTGGTTATGTTTTTGGTTGGATTTTGTGAACGATTATTGATGACCCACGCTATTTTTTTTAATTTGATACGAACTTATAATTTTGACGAAATGAGTGAAAGGAGGACCTTCTTGGCGCTCATGAAGAAGTACGAGATCATCCAGAAAGTGAATGAGAAGAAGGTTACAAAGACGGAGATTGCGCGGCGGCATGGCATCCCGAAGTCGACACTTTTCACTATTCTCAAAATGAGAGAAGAAATTGTGAATGCAGTGCAGAAGGAAGGCCACAATATAAAGGCCAAAAATTTGAAGGGGTGACGCACGCGAATCTGGAGCAGGCTATGCTGGAGTGGTTCAGCCAGCATAGAGCGCAAAACGTGCCTATAAACGGACCGATGATGCAGAGGATGGCTGATGAATTTGCCCTGAGGTTGGGTATAAAAAACTTTTAAGTGTTCAAGTGGGTGGGTAGTGTGTTTCAAAGTGTGTCACAGAATAGCCAGCCACAAGGTCGTTGGTGAAAGCACATCAGTGGACCCAACACCACTGAGGGATTGGATGCCCTTGCTCCGAAACATCCTTAGGCACTATTAGCCTCAAGATGTATACAACGCTGACGAGCTTGGGATGTTCTACAACCTTATGCCAGATAACACTCTTGCTGTGAAAGGGGATAAGAGGAGCAAGGAGTGCCTCACCGTCCTTCTGTGCTGCAACATGGACGGCAGCGATAAGATGAAGCCCCCCGTGATCGAGAAGTTCAAGAAACCCCGCGGTTTCAAGGGCAACATCCTGCCTTGTGACTATGATTCTAATACGAAGGCATGGATGACCTCGGGGGATGTTCACGAGGTGGCTTCAAGGCTTTGATTCGAAGATGGACGCCGCAAATAGAAAAGTCGCGCTCTTTGTCGACAATTGCCCCGCACATCCTGCTCTTGACAAACTCAGGAACATCGAGCTGGTGTTTCTGCCAAAGAACACCACCAGCATGCTTCAGCCCCTGGACCAGGAAATAATCCAGCAAGTGAAGGTTAAGTTCCGCGAGATGCTTGTGCTGAGTATGGTGTGGAATATTAACATGGGCAAGGAGGTCAAAAAGTGGGATGTGTTCAGGGCCATGGAAGAAATCGTCACCAGTTGGAGGGGTGTGAGACCAACGGTGATCACCAACTGCTTCCGACACTCCCACTTTGTTTTACTAGTTGACAAAGAGGCTGCCGTCCATGTGCTTCCCACCGCTGCCAGCGCCGAGGACCCAAACAACCCACCACCAGTGGACGCCAATTCCCAGCCAGGCCCCTCCATAGAACCGCAGGTAGGCCCCTGCATGAAATCGCTGCCTGGCCCATCAACAGCACCTTCGTTTGTCCCCCCACCCCCTCGACTTTCACTCGGCCGTGCGATGAAGAAACGTGGCAGAGATTAGCCCCAGACTGCATGTATGAGGAGTACATAGCAGCAGACGATGACATCACAGTTTGGGGCACCCTCGACGACGTCGATATAATCAGGGAGCAGCAGGAGTCCAGTGATGAAGAGGGGGAGGAAGAAATGGAGGAAGAAATGGAAGAAGATCCTGAAGACATCCCCACGATGAAAGATGTTCAAGAGCACTTAAGCGCTAGGGAGCTAGTGAAGATCTGTGGTCCCAGTTCTATAATTTGAAAGACTTTGTCGAGAAAACTGGCGCTAAGAAGAAGCAGGCCTTCATAATGGACTTCTTTAAGAAATAGGTAGGTTTTATTTTATTTACTTTTCACGTGTTGTCTAAAAAAATTCCGTATGAAGGTCAGGGGTGGAACAAAATCTGTTAAAATTCCGATAACGACCCTTTTCCAGGGAACCGTGAAGGTCGTAGAATCGAGAGTTGACTGTACTATGCACATATTAAAATACTGATTTACTTTCTTACGTGATATAAGGTAGATGTGTTTTACCCTCTGGAATATTGTCAAGGTCAGCACCAAGTAAACAACTTCACTACAGTTGTGAAGGGTGTAATGATATTGTTTTGGGCCCCTTTCATTTATTTGTAAATTTTCCTTTTAATACTTCATCCATGGATGACCAGGCCTTTTCAGAAGTAAATTCAATATAATACTTTTACATCTTTCTTTGTTTAAAACTTTTTTTCATTCTATTTAAGAATCTGTTGATGAGTTGGCTACCTTTTACCCAATAGAAAGCTAGCCTTCCCAACATTAAGTTGCCAAGACCTCTCCTGTTAGTTGGTTTTAACACTGACGACAAGGGGTCAAAGAAGCAAGGGGTAGATCATATATAAGGGGCTAGAGCAGCTTGTATGTATAGTATTCAGCGATTAGTAATCTCAATCTATAGTAATATAGAAATCCCCATCTCAATCTGTAACAAGCTCTGGCTCTCCACGTCAGTTTGTTCAACGAATAAAGAACTGTATTACTCTAATGTTAAATATATAATATGAAAGTGTAACAAACTAAATAAATTGTATATAAACACTAATCTTTACTAATTTGAAGAGAAATAACTAATAAGTAATCCTACAGTTAAGTGGGCATGTAATCGGATTATCACATAGCCGTCTGATAGCAAGTGTGCAGTAAGACAACAGGTATCCCAACCTTGTGATGTGGGAACATAAAAACAGTAATATCATAAGGGAAGTGAACAGGTGTTTGTAGCTAAATCTTAACAGCCAACCTTATTTTCTGAAATATTGTAAAACTGTACCTTAAAGCAATATTAAATTGAATTATTAATCATTTTCAGTTATCAATTAATTAGCCTAAGTGTATTAAAAAAATATTTTTCTTTGTTTATTATAGCTCTAATTATTTACAAAACAAGTTATTTAACTTATTTTAATTTTCGAAATATAATTTATGTTTTTTGTTGTAAAATTATGAATTCTATGTAAAGTCAAACAAATAAAATAAAATTATAAATAAATGAATCTTGGGAAACTAAGTCAGGGGATTGGGCAGTAACAATTAATTTTCTCCTTTTCTCTTTGTCCAATGGCAGCAATGTAAAGTGTTAACTGTATTCTTCCTTTCATTGTAAAAGCCATATTGTGTTCATTTCTTTAATATGTTTCTAGCCACCTTTCCTGTCAGTCAGTACCTTCTTCCAACTATAATACAATTACCTCATAAAGTGAAAAGAGGGTTTCCTTAAAAAGATTGATTGAAATGACATTTGAATTAGAATTCAGCTCACATGAGCTTGATTTGAATGAAAAAACTTGAGCTCAGAGACTATATCACAGACCCAATGGGCCTCTTCATTAGAAAGAAGAGACATCAGAGAATGTCCAGAATGATGGCAATTCTTTCTCTTTGACCATACGCAAAGCATTCAAATTCTTCCTCCAATTATGTGAATCTCACTCATAAAACTGCTGCTTAATACGACTTAATTTCTTGATATATTAGTTTTTCTTTGAATAAATTATCTTCATGTTATGTTTCTTAGTTTGAATTGTTTAAATGACCAAAGAAGTTGTATCAATTAATCTAATTAGCTGTTCCATCTAAGTACGTTCCTTATATTATAAACTGCTGATATTTTAAATTATCATTGCTCACACACAAACTAATAGGTGTAATATGAGGAATATTGTGCCTCAATTATTAAATTATAGTCTCATGAAAATGAGCAATTAGTTTCTATAAATAGAAATATGTCCAAAACTTCATCTAATTTTTTCAATTTATTTGAGCTATTTAACATGTACTTTGTGAACCGACTAATTGTATGAGAGTTAAGTCTGAAAGGGAGAATTTTTCAAGGAAAAAATGGAACCTTGAAAAAGTGGTATGGATAAATTCTTGACTGTGAGTCTCAAATTATTTGAAATTATTACATAGCTTACTTATTTTTGATTATTGTTGGCAATCAGATTGTTCATTCTACAAGAGATGTAGATATATTTCTTTTTAGAAATTCTGATGGTAGTTCCCTCAAGAAATAGTAAGCCGTAAAAAGGATATGCTGTTATTTAATTAATTTACTTTGATGATCACACTTGGACAAAAGAAGATATCAGTAATCACCCATGAAGTGTTTGGAAAGGAATTCAACAGAGGAAGGAATCAAATCCCCAGATAAGAATACCTTGTTCCGGAGAGCCCGCAGCAAGTCACGAACACTGTTGCCCCGATAGTTGCGGTATTTACGCAAGTCATGAGCCACCTCCCAGTCAATGCATTGTCTCCAATCCTCACGGACAACTCGGCTGGAGTCGAACTCAAGGCTACTCAGAACCAGGCTTTCATCACTCTCTTTTTCTACGCGGTCACTTACATCCTAAACAAAACATCCCTGCACACTTACATTTATTGCATTGAGAATAATATATGAAACTATAAGTATAAATGAACCCACACACACCCTCAGTTTCAATGATATGCTATTAAGGGTGAAGATAATAATAAGCTAATCTTACCAATTACAACATTTTAGGAGTTCATTTGCTGACATGGATGCAATATTTTTCATTATGTTTAATATTGAAATGGGATGCTCGAATCCTCGATTCCTATACATCCTAAGGGAGTCAAGAGTTTGGTGTCGTAAAAATCTCAAAAAAAAGTATCTTGAATACAATTATGGCGCAAGATCTTGACTTAAATAACAATTTTAAATCAAACAATGAAAAGACGATAGGAGGTCAAACCTACACACTTATCTGAAAACTGTAGGCCTAAAAGTTCACAATTAAAAATACAAAAAACACATGATTATGAAATTTTCAGAGCACATCAGTCCCCTTCTTCAGCAGATGAGTGTAAACCACCAAATGGACTATGGCAGCATGGCTAAAAGTAAATCATGGTCACTTAGATACTGATATTTTCTGCTTCTTGACTTTTATTTTTTCTTTGTTCGAACTTGTGTCTTGACTTTTGTTAAAATGTTGTATTTATATTATATTTAATTATTGAATTATTAAATTGAAAGTTATTTATTATTGTTTATATAGAATAATATTAATAATATTTAGCACCGCGTCTTACTACCCGTTCGGGTTATACGCTTCAAGTACTAATTACTCTAATGGATTATGAATTGGGAAGGTTGAATTAGAGGAAGTTAACCCGCATTTGCGTTGAGGGAGAGTGGAAAACCATTTAGGAAACCCCCCCAGTTCACCCAACTGAGATTCAAACCTCAATCTCCCCGTCCACAGCAGTCGAGCTCAACACGACAAGCGCGTTAGCCAACTACGCCACCGAGGCGGGTGTTTATATAGAAATGACTGACCGGTGTGAGTAGGCCTGCTTGGAATAACTAAGGTTGAGACAAGTGGATTTGGTTATGTATTGGCGAGCAAGTTCCCACCTAGGAAGCTGGGAAACGTTGCAACTGTTGGGGAGGCCTTGTGTAACTCTAGTACTATAGCATGAGTCAAAGTCTGCATTTTGTGTTTGGGCATAAAGTGCTACTGGTTTGTCAGGGTCATTGTGGTTGGTGTCAAAACGGTGATCATTCGTTGTTTGAGTGTTCCTATAATGAGGCCAATGTATTCAGCAATGCAGTAGTTGCATTGTAACTGGTATATAAGATGTTCTGTGGAGTAGTCATAGTGGCCTTTCACAGAGTATTCGATATGGGTGAGTCTGCTGTTCAATGAGGTGGAAGGTTGGTGAATTTTGTAGGTAGTGCATCTTGGTTTGTTACAAGGATAGGCAATTTAGGGTGAACTAGAATGTTGCCGAGATTAGGGTGGTGGTGGATCACTATTGAGAAGATTTTGAGTGAGGGGTGATGAGGTTAGGATATTGTAGCCTGACTTCTATCCGTCTACCAAGAGTAAAGATACAAGTTTGAACAGGCAACTGCAGACTCCAAGCCTAAACTTTTTTTTTGTGGACCAATAAACAAGCAATAACAGTATCTAAGTCACCATAACCTACCACTAACCATGCTGCCATAATTCAATTTGTGTTTTACTCTCTTCTGCTCAAGAAGGGGAATGATCTAACTAGAAAATTATGTATTTATGTGTTTTAATTGTGAACTTTGAGACCTACTGTTTTCTGGTAAGTGTGTAGGTCTTGCCTTTCTATCCTCCTTAAAGCCATAAATTAACAACTTGGGGCTTGTTGTGTTTGTTATATATCTAGGTTAGTTTATAAGTAGTATGTTAATTAGATCAAACCATTCAGAAAGTTCCAAGTAAAATACCTTACATAATAAAATGTTGTTTGTTATATTTGGAAGAAGGTACTGGAAAGAGAGCTAGAAACATTTTATAAAAGAGGAACAAATACAACATGGCTTTACAATTAAAAGAACACAGTTCACACTCCAATGGCAGCAATATAAAGTGTGAATTGGTTTCTTCTCTTCATTGTAAAAGCAATGTTGTGTTTGTTCCCCTTTTATATGTTTGTATTCATCTTTCCTGTACCCTCTTCCAAATATACAATTTTTCTATAAAACATAATGTAAATTAAATTTGGTGCATATAGTCATATAAATATTAGAGAAGAAAAATTAGTTTGGGCTTTATTTTGTGCTACTTAATACCATATGCTATGTTGCTACTGTTTACTTGACTATAGCGCTCCTAGTGGATTTGCAGTGTAAGCTCTCAGGAATAATTTATACTTTTGATTGTGACCGTTGTTATCATAACCTTGAAACATTTATTTTTTGCGCATGCCGTTTTGTTTACATTATGAATTCATCTAAAAATAAAGTGATTTTTCATTTTAACTACCAGGGTGTAGTTATTGAATTCAATAAATAGATATACATAATATTATATTTCCCCTCTCCATAAACATACAACCAAATATTCAACCCTTAGTTTGGCTTCATGAATATTTCATATACTCTAATCAACTTGAATTAAAATACCGAAAGGTGTATTTCACACATTGCTAATGCTTACTAACAATTCCATTTTTTTAGAGTTCATGCTTACTTGAAAGAAGGCCAATATCTTTGCCTTGTCCCAGAACAGTGGATGTTTCAATACAGCAGTGGCTTGGGGTCGCTTGTGTGCCTCCATACTGATCATTGCCTCCACAAGGGTGAGAGACAAGAGGTTCTCATCACTTTCAAGGTCAGTCAATCTGAAAACATGTCATTCAGCCTTGTAAATAAGTAGTTTGATAAAATGAGAAGTGTTCAACTGAAAAACTTTAAAATACACTCAATATAGTTACATTCTATTCTTGTGATAATATATAAATTACTCAAGTATGTTGTAGTTAATTTTTTTCGATCAATGAATAATTTTGGTCACACACTTTTAATAAAACAATAATTATATGTATTTTTTTGTTGTGGAGAAAATCATGAATATTTCATCAATAACAATTAGTTATAAGGAGTCTGTGAGTTTTTTTTTTGTTTTAGTTAAACTTGAGTAGAGTATTTAAAAAAGCTCCCGAGTTAGAGTATACCCATAATTTTAAAATGTTAAGTATCTAACATATTTGTTTACAATAAAATTGTATATATAAAATGTCAGCAGTCAAAACAAACATAAAATGTGAGATTTTAAAAATCTATGAAAAACAACACATTCTTAAAATTAGAATAACACTTATTTTTATAAATAGTAAGTTCTTTGGAAAAAAAAAAGAGTTAAAAAAAGGAAATATTGGTTTTTAAATTAGAAATTACAAAACATGATTTAAAAATAAGAACAACAATCAAATAAAACTTTACAGAAAATTTAATTAAAATGAAGGGCTTAGTGCAATATAGTGACAAGCCACACTTTCAAGAAAAGTGAGATTTTCTTACTTTTGGAGCCAGTATTGCCAGTATTGCCAGTATTGTATCTAGCATCTGTGCAAATGGTTTGTATTTATCTCAATAGATAGTGCTATTATCGCAAAATCATCTTGTTGCACACCTGACATTTTCACTTGTTTCTCTGCTATAGGATGTGAAGCCACAGCTCAAGATGGCTGGTAGTACTGAACGTTTATCTAGTTGTAGCTCAAATAATCTTGTTTCTAATGTCTGTTTGGATAGTGAAGACGAAAATAACATCTCAGTTGATCACTAGGTGATCTGTATGTATCTTACAACCTAACTAATGATGGATCTTAAACTTCTTCTAATGATGTAAGTAATTTTTTTAAATAATTTGTGACATGTCATACTCTTGTTTCTAATATAATGTGCTTACTGTAACATCTAGAGTTAAGCCAATAAATTATTTTATTGATGGTAAAAATAGGATAAACTGTTCCTTTCATTTTCATATTTTAATTTTTCACTAGCCTTTGGTGTACAGCAAAGCTAGATATCTTTAAAATATATTCCAGCCGTAAATGAATTGTTTGCTTTGTTTTAGGATGGAATCGAAGTTTGTTTAAATGCCAGCTAGCATATGTTACTCTCTCCTGAAATCAATCGACAGAAACAATCTCGCCAATGTTGGAGAACATGAAGTTCTTCTTCACACTAAAGAAACAGGTGGAAACATGGGTGCAACCAAGGCAAACCGTACATGAGTGGAACAAGTAAAAAAAAAACTGTAGAAGGCTGTAAAATAGGACCTCAATGCCTCTGTGATAAAAACTGTAGGGAAAAATTTGTATGTAAGGAAGAATATGTTTTTAATAACTTTTGGGATATGGGCTTATTTGATTTACAAAATAGTTAACTTTTTGGATGCAGCAAAGTTATCAAAAGGATAATCCGAAGAAACTAGTAACAAGCTTTGATTCAAAACAAGTGCTTCCAGTTCCTAAGCTAACAGCAGGAATAGATTTAAGTAAAGAAATCTGTATTGTCATTCTCAAATTTATTTAAGGAAATCCTGAAGCAGAAGAGCTCATTGTGTTTACAGACAACTGCCCAGGCCAAAATAGGTAAGATATGGGCTTTAATGGCTCCTTGGCATTAACTCATCAAAGAACAACGCCTTAAAGAAATTCATAATCTTTTCCTAATATCTGGACACAATCATATGCCATAGGCTGAATTTAAACTACAAAGGGGTAACCTGGCGGTCTAGGGGTAAGGTGTCAGACTTCTATGCTGGCAGCTGGGGTTCAATCCTCGGTCCCGGCACAGATTTAGCTGATTACCAAACCCTTCCTTCACCTCTGACAAGACATCTTGTGAATGTGGGGAATGCCAGGCCTCCACTGTGGTTCGGATTCCACGTTAAACTGTAGGTCCTCCATTTCATCTCACAATCACCCTACCATTACACATTAGCGTAAGTGCGTATAACCCGAACGGGTAGTAAGACGCGGTGCTAAAAATAATAATAATAAACTACAAAGAGACGAAGTTATCTAGAGTTGGTCGACCTGTAAGTATAAACCTAAATAATCTGCTTCAAAAGTATAAAACACCATTGATAATCAACAAGAAGTGGTTGGATGATGTGCTTTGCCTCCTTGCTTTTGTTCCTCCTGTCCACCACAAATTTTACACTGGACTTTAACTTGACAATTATAAATATGTCGATGTGGAACAAATGGACTAAGTTAATTGTATTATTTTAAAAGAATGCATTTTGTATGTTACTTCCAGTTACTACTTATTTTTTGTTTTTTTTAGGCTACATGTTAACATGTAATGTTACCACTGCTTATCAAGATTATTTTTAACCAGTATTTAATTTAAGTAATTTTTTTTTGTTATAGACAATAATAATTTTACTGTCATTATTCACCATCAGATTCATTTTTTTTGTAAGTAAACGGAAAAACAATAACATCATACACCACAAAAATAGGTGCATTGTCGTAGTAAATAATGCTCATATTTGGTATAATCAGAAGAGCAATAAAGTGACAAGCCAGAAACTTTCACGCAATTGGATAAAATTATTATTATTACTGGTATTAAATCACACCCTCGCTAAAAAATAAATACAAATAAAGGTTTCTACTAGTTTGGTTCGACAATAGTTAAATCAACAAAAATATTATATGAATAAATATAATTCTAGAATCTTTCAAACTTTTTTCATAATGTGGCTTGTCGCTATACTGTACTAAGCCCTTCAAATAGTTTTAACATTCAGACATTTAAATTACCTACACTAATAATAATAATAATAATAATAAATTCAATAAAATGGATGTTTTGACAAGCCATTAGTTCTCCAAAATAAGCTTCTTTAAATTTAGTTACCCTATAGGAAAACATAAGACTCACAAGCAGTTAGAAATTTGAAATGTTTCATATTTTGTTTATTAGTCCTTAATGTAGTAATTGAGCATGATCACTTCTATCCATTCCTTTATGTGCAGGTGTGCATGCGCCTTATATGAGCTCTCACTAGAAATTTATCTTAGTGTGAAATTTATTTCAATTCAATTTTTAATGAGCTGCTTCGGTGGCCGCACGGCATAAGGCATCATTCTCATGTTAGACTAGACTGCCGAAGAATGGGAGATCAGGGTTTGAATAAAAATTGAGTTTACTAAGGGTGATTTTTCCAAAATGGTTTTCTACTATTCCTCCACCCAAATGTGGGTACACTTCTCCTAAATTCAAACTTTCTGATCCCTAACTTATTAGTGTAATTAGTACAAATGCATATAACCTGAATAGGTAGTAGTATGCAGTGACAAAAAAAAAACCATGCTTATAAAAGTTGATGTTCAAACTTCAAAATGAAAAATAAGATGGTACTCTGCGAGTACTCATATTCCGAGCTTAGAGCTTGTAGCTTAGGCTCGAGATCGAGATCAAAAGTTTTGTAAGCTCGTCAGTTTCGAGCTTTCACTTGATGTACTTACTAATCAATTTTTAAAACGCAATAGTAAGCATAGTCTATTTAATTGAGATGGTATCAGCATTCCCACTTATAAATCATTTGGTTGTTTAACAAATTGTTAAAAATCAATTTCAATGTTCACATTAATAACGTAATAGAGCTTTAAAACCACTTTTGACCAGTAAATTTATTCAATATTGTCATCTATTCGGAATTATACTTGGTTGAAGTTGTTTACTTATGTTGCCATGACAAAGCAATAAGTATAAAAATAGCTAAGAAGATTGCCAATTAATTTAATGATTCTTTTTACTATTGTTACCTGATCTTTTTCTAAAATAATAATTTATGTTAAATTAGAAATGTAATATCAAGAATAGAGATGGGCCACTCGAATCTTCGAATACACTGAATCTTGACAAGTATTCGAAATTCGAGGATTCGGTGTTTTACAGGATTTGATGATCGAATCTTTCACCTCATAAATAAGGCGTAATATTTTGAATTCAAAAATTACTTAGTTAGGCCTACTTTAAAAGCACAACTTAATCCATAATGTTTATTTTGTCGGAGAAAAGAGATAAACATGAATAAAATATTCCTTAAAAAATAAAAATAATCGTTAGGTGTGGAAAATCTTACATGCCCCGTACCCTACCCTCCCAAACGTATGGGAAACTTTGACTCGACCGTTTCAGCGCATGCTCACTTCTAAAACTTTCACCTCGCGAACAATCTTGTAAATATTTTAATGAACACATTAAAACTCTTCAAAAACTGAAATTTAAAACTAGAATTAAAATAAACTTGAAATAAAACAAATTACGGCTTTAATTTTAACAGAAATAAGAACACATGCATGATACAAATTCAGCGGCCATTACACACGATACAAAGTCGACCGCCATGACGTATATTATGATTAAAGATACTGTTAATTCTTACTATCCAACTGGTTTTAGTTATCTAGACCTATGCAGAGAACCTTAATTTATTGCATACGATCCTTAAGTTAGACATTTTGTTGGGTTTCATGAAAAATAAATACTGTCAACAGTCAGACAGCGATACAATTGTTTGTTTATCTCTACTGGCCTAAGCATTGTATATCAATTGTTTGTTTGGAATCAATTGAGGTAATCAGATCACTTAGTAAGCGATCTCGAGTTTTAAGAATCAAATAACGTCTTGCTAATCAATTATTTGTTTTTAAATTGATTTTAACTTAGAGTTTATTATTTTTTAAATATGTTATTGAAGTAATTGTAGAAATATTCAAATGTAATCCTGCCTTATAAAACGGGAATGAACATATTGTAGTCGAAAATATGTTCGTGTTTTAAATAAAATGTATTCTCAGAAATCAATATATCGCAAGTATCTGGTGTGAATTTATTTATCAACGGGAGGGGTTTGAACCCCCAAACACCCATCATGCGTACGGCCCTGAGTATCTTTAAAATTAAGAATAAAACTATCCAACATTGTGCAACACAAGATGAGAATTAATTCTTAGGAAATGCTCCAATCTATGAGAGAATGAAAACAAACCCCCATAACACCCAGCAAGGATCACATCCTTGAGTCTTAGGTTAGAGTAATGTGAACCGACATATCAGCCAACTCTATTTGTTTTTCTTTATAAGAACACATATACGTTCAGATATGATTAAAATAGCACTTACTTTGAATCTCCAGCTAGAATATTGGCTTGTCTTCTCAGTGCATCCCCAAATGGGTGTTTTCCCAATGACAAAACATAATAAAACACACAGCCCATCGAGAAAATGTCAACAGCACATGTCTGAAAAAATAAATGTATTTACTTATTTTTTGTCCTTACATAAATGAAGCGTGCATTTAGAAGGCCACATAGGGCTGAAATACGTTTTTACACAGAAATGGGTTGTGAATGCCATGCTTTATGCAAGGGAAAATTGATATCAAGGTAGTGCTGCTGCTAGTGTTAGAAGATTGCAGTTGAACTGTTGTGCAAGTCAAAACATTGTAAGAGCCAAGGTGTGAGTAGTTGTGTAGCCAGTCACTTAGTGACGACTCATCTGCATGCGCGCCTTGTTTCCTAACATTATTCTAGATACACTTTGCATTGTTTGTTGGAATTTTTTCTGGATTGTTATGGATTTTAATCAGTCATCCTCAACCTCATAGGAGGGGAAAAAAAGATGTAAGGATAAATGATTAAGAAACAAAGAAGTTCCGGCCATGAATATGTCTCTCCACATTCTTAGAAGACTGCTCAAAAGAAAAATACTCTGAATGAGGTAGGAGGTGTGATTATTTTATAATTTAACTGAGTGTGGATAAACAAATAAATTTAAAAAACTTTTTTTTTCTTCTGCCATTTCACTAATCTATAATTTTTGGGGTCTATTTTATGTTTCAGATGACATGTAAGTGTGCGGTCGCCTGCAGATCCATACGCTTGGCGTATTTTCATGAGCTGTTCAACAACTTTTATGAAATGGCGGACTACAATAAACAACAGAACTATCTGCAACAATCTACCCATCCGCAGTTGATCAAAAGGAGGCGTTATGGTTTGTACAACCATCCGAGTGAAAGCAAGAGGAATCACTCTTTCAGCTACCATATGATTCTTCCTGGTGGCTCAGATGTAAAGATATGCCTCAAAATCTTTTGCAATACCTTTGGCGTGATTATAAGAAGGGTTAAGATGTTGGGGGGAAAAGATATTGGCCGATAAAATGGATAGTTGAGACCAAAGAGGAAATTCATGAAGGTGTCTCCGTAACATTGAGTGGACAGATAAAATTGTAGAGCACATTAAAAGCTTCCCCAGCACTGAAAGCCACTATGTGAGGACAAAATCTCCAAACAAACTCTTCTTATCACCAAATTTAAATGTAAGCAGGATGTACCATGCTTTTATGGAGAGGTACAGTTCTGAATGCCTTCCTAACAGGCCCCCAGTTACATGACAGTGGTATAACGAGATTTTCCTATTCCGATTCAACTTGTATTTTTCAAGACCCAAGGTTGATATTTGCTCTACTTGTGACAACCTTGCTGTCAAAATAAAGTTAGGTGATCAATCGGCTATTATAGAGCAAGAATTATACCACCGTTGAGCAGAATCTGCCACAAAATTAATGTCATGTGATATGAAAAATGTGCCAACATCGGACTTGTGTGTGGTTTCTTTTGATTTGCAGCAACAGATGTATAACCCACAACTAACTCATGCAGAAATGTATTATTCCCAACAGTTTGCAGCTTAGGAGTTCACGATTTTGTCAAGGTAAGAGGCATTATGTTTGTGGACAGAAAACTTTGGTGGAAGAGGGTCTTCCTGTTTGTACAAATACCTCCCAACCGAAATTCGTATACATTAAAAGAAGAAGCTCATTTTATGGGCTGACAATTTATTGTGGAGGGCAGAACAAAAATCAGTATATCGTCGCCATGTATCTTGTTCTGTAGCCAATAATGTTTTTTCTGAAATAGTACACACATTTCGAGTGAAGGGACATACATTTCTCAGTTGTGACAAAAACTTCTTAGTAATAGAAAAACGCAAAAAAAGGTTGTAGGGCTTACACGTTAATGGATCTGGTTCGGATCATTACAAGTGCAGCTCACAATGAACCTTTAATATGCACAGTATTTGAAGAACTCTACAATTTCAAATCTATTGCCCATGCTAAGCTAAACACTAAGAAACTAGTGATGTTGTGGCTTGGAGTAATGGCATTAATGTATTTAAGGAGGGAGTTAAATTAGAAGACTTCAATCATTCAATTACCTATTGCTCGAACACATTTTGGAATCCCAGAAAAAAAGATAGCTGACATTAGGAGAATAATTACGTATTTAGAACCCTACATTATTTTTAAGAAATGTTGATCGGTTAAAAACAAAATTGTGCTGAAGAAACCAATGGTTTAAGACAAAGATAACATATTTTTTATAAAAAGTTTTCAAATCTTTATAATAAAAATAATTCACTCTGTTATTCATCATGATGTATTAAAATTCTTTTTATTAGTATTATTGGAATTTTAATATCTCTTTTTTATTCAAATTTTTATAAAACTTAAATTTTATTAATAAAAATAATTCAATGCTTATATTCATATGGTGTAACAAAATTATCTATTGCAATATTATTAAATTAAAATTAATATTCTTTTCCTGAATATCTCTATAAAGACGGTTGTCAACAAACAGCAATGCTAATATACACAACATTTTGATTTGCAACTTTGTTGGCATTTACAACGTTTTGAAACTGACGTGAAGTTTGAACATCAAAAAATCTTTTTCAATGATTGTTAATAATCTTTAACACACTGCATCAATTTCTTAGCTTCCTGTAATGTAAATTGTATTACAATATTTCATGGCTTGAATTTTATTAGTTTAGTAGAAAACTAGTTTTTTCTTTCTCCTCAAAAATTTAAAATTTGACATATACAACGTTTTGGAAATGCACACTTCAAATATAAAAGAACTGTAGAAAATCAAGCATAAATAAAAATATAAACATTAATATATATATTTTTGTAAACATTTAAATACTTCAGGCAGATGTGATAAAAATAATGAAGAATTTATAAATGTGTGTTATATGTATGAAAAAAGTGCATTGAGCAAAAACATTTAGTAATGAATAAAATGATAGAGTATTAGGAAAAAAGTAGAACACAAATAAAAGACACTAACACAAATTTACACACATGTGTAAATTTGTGTTAGTGTCTTTTATTTGTGTTTTACTTTTTTCCTAATACTCTATCATTTTATTCATTAATAAATGTGTGTTAGTATTTTTACTTTTATTTGCAATAAGTTTTCTTAAACTATATCATCTTTATTTAAAGATGTACTTGAAACTGGTTTTGATTTTTTTTTGTTAAGTGTCTGATATCTTTCGACAAGCAGGTCTCACTGCTACTTTTTCACAACCAGTGAGAAGCAGACGCTGGTATATGAAATATGTAGAATAGTAATAACTAGTAGGGTTGTGTTAAGTCCAGTTTATAGATGTGAAGAAAACCCAAAGTGAATATATGAAATATTCTTGAAACTAAAGTAAATGTATTGATAATTTGATTTATGAATGAAAAAATATTATAGCTTGATAAATCAAGTTATAATTTTGTAGACAAAACTATTTCACTTTTGTATGCTATTAATTTAATAAGGTGTGCATAAAAGCATAAAGTGGAAATTAAAATAAGTGAATATAAATGGAATACTTTAGTAGTCAATATTTTATTAGTAAAACTTCGTTATTGTCAAAGCCAGGTCGAAGCTTTGCTCACCTCCATAATCTAACAATCTCCAAAAAAAAGTCCTCTAGTGCTGGTATTGGCAGTAGTGAACTTGTATTCATTTTATTTTGTATCATGTGATGAGTACATTTCTAAACATCTTAATAAACATTCCCATGGTAGAGCCTGAAAATGAGCTTATAAGGGAAGGGGTTTCGCCTTACTCACAGTTCTACTTGCACCACTGAGCATCTCTGGAGCTATCCAACCATCAGTTCCCGTGACTCCAGACCGTCGTGAGAAAGATACTCGCCCAACTTTCAGCTTCTTACACAAGCCAAAATCAGAGATCATGACACGGACTTCACCCCGGGGGTTAGGCATCGACATTAGGACATTGTGAGGCTTGATGTCTCTATGAACTGAAAATAATGTCATAGGTGGAATGACAGTTTTCAAGCAGCCAAGAATGACAAATGGCCCTTAATACATATAATATATTATAAATATTACTGAGGTTATATTTCAGTTCAAGCTCTATATAATATATTTTAGCACTGCATCTTACTAGCCTTTCGGGTTATCCACTTATGTACTAATTATGTTAATTGTTTTAGAAATGAGGAATGTTATATTTATAGGAAGTGTACCCATATTTGCGTGGAAGGAGCATAAAAAACCATTTTGGAAAAACCACTCTCAGTATACACGACCAAATTTTGAACCTCAATCTCCCTGTCATCGACAGTCTAGTCTACTGCGAGAGTAGTCCCTTAGATTACGTGGCCACTTAGGCAGTAATATAATATTAGAGAGAGGTTTATAAACTAGCAAACTAGTAACATATTTATTTTTAATGTTTATTGAAAACAGCACTCAATGAAATTATGGTGATTACAGTACCAACAATCGTTTTAATCTGGGGACTATTCATAGTATGATTATCCTCTTCGCAATGTTAGAAAATACCATCTTTTTAGTTATTTTTACTAAGTATTTAAACCTTTTCTATATTTAGACCAAAGAAGCCCCCCAAAATAACTCCATAACTCCAGCTATTGCTACAAAAAGAAAAAAACAAGTAAATATTTTCAAAAAATTGACTTCTTAGCCTTTTAAATACAAATTTTAGTAGTAGTAAAAAAAATGAAAATTAACAAGATCCACATTAAAAAACTATGCTAATTTTTCTCAGTCACAAATGTAAAAGCCTGTATTGTTATTTGTTTTAAAATATATGAATGTAATCACCCTGACCAAGATTGGGGTGTTTGTTTAAAACTAACATAATAGTGTTGAAAGAAGCGAGTGAAAGAATTGGTCTAGTTTAATTGTTATGATGAGTTAGTACACATTAGGAGGAAACCGCTGACAACTCAAAACAACTTGTCCTTGTTGTCTAGGAAAATTGGGCTGATTTGATGTGTAAATCCGCCAGGTAAGGTATTCCTTACTAGGCCAGTTTTCTCACAAACTTCTACATCTAAGTCGTATCTTTTGCAACATATTTTTAACATCACATTTTTGTAGTAGCCTGTAGTGCTAGTAATGAATCCTAAAAACCAAAGCCTTCTATAAATTACAAACCCACACATCTATTTTGACACTGTCCCTATCCTTCCTTGCAAGCTATCCTGACAGATTAGGCCTACAAAAAGGGGGGTAGCGACATGAGACTAATTTATTATATGATTTTGTTTTTAAAAAAAAGTTAAATATCTCATACAAGTTTACTTACTTACTTTATGGCATTAGGAACTCGAAAGTTGTAATGATATTGATTTTCCTGTCTTTATTAATATTTAAGATCATATTTTAGAGTAAATATTTTCATATTTCTTCTTTTCAGTTAATTTAAATTAAACTCATCTTTTCTAAACTACAGCCATGTTTTTTTTTCTTTCGTTTAGCTGCACGTATCAGAAGCATGGTTTATTTCCAGGTTGTATTGCGCAGTAATTAATAACAGGTGCAGAGTAAAGCTGTGTCAATTTTTAGTTTTTGCGCTTGTAGAAAATAACCCCATTGGTCGATGGAAAGAAATTAAGTAGTGATCTGAGTTCGAGAGAAAGAAACTACGGGGTTCACAGTCCTCAGCTCAGAAAGACACTAGTCTTGTAAAAAAAGACCACACTTGGATATCTAATGGAGTAGACGTGTTTAGGACGATCATATCAAAATGTATGAATATATGGGCACACTGTCTATTTAATGTATATTATATACAATGTTTACACGTTTGACAAAACTGGTTCAACTGTAAATTTAAATTCATGTGAAAATAAACTAACTACAATCTGAATCATCTAGAGAAGTTATTAATATCTCTAAAATAGCGCCCATTCGCATAAAGAGTTAGAAGAAGATAAGCAACAGGGGGCAAGGTTGTTGCAAAGTTCATTGCTGTACTTATAAAAGAGTACACCCCCTATCCCTATCTTGAGCCAGTTATATCCAGTCCACCTCATTACAGCCTATCTATTTAAGGTTCATTCCAATGTTATCCTCCGATCTGCATCTCCCAATAATCTTTTTCCATTTGGTTTGGCAGTCAATACCCTGAACACAGTTATAGATTCTTCCATTCACTTTGTATGTCCCGCCCACCATAATCTGTGATATTTGATTATCTAACAATGTCTTGTGATGAGTAAAGGATATGTTACTCATAATTATGTAACCTACTCCACTCTCCAGCTTTTATTAATATTATTAGCACCACGTCTTACTGCCCATCCGGGTTATACGCACTTACGGTAATGTGTAATGGTAGGGTGATTGTGAGATGAAATGGAGGACCTACAGTTTAACGTGGGATCCAAACCACGGTGGAGGACTGGCATTCCTCACATTCACAAGTTGTGGTTAATACACGTCTTGTCAGAGGTGAAGGAACGGTTTGGCAATCAGATAAATCTGTGCTGGGATCGAGGATTGAACCCCGGACCCCCAGCACATAAGTCTGACACCTTATCCCTAGACCGCCAGGTCATCCCTTTCCAGTATCTTTATCCCTTTTTGCACCAAATAAATTCCTAAGCACCCTGTTTTTGAACATTCTAAGTTTCTTTTCATCATGTAAGGTACAAGACCATGTTTCACAACCAACCATAGAGAACTGATAGAATTTTTGCTTTGTTTGGTTAAAAATATACACAAAATTGTAGCTATAATATTTCTAATGTAACAAATAGCCGAAACTATTGTTAAAGTGTTTTAATGGGGATAATACCACCAGGAAATCATATTCTGAAAATTGAAAAATGACACCTGGACACGGGAATCGAACCCGGGACCTTCGGCTTAGTACGCCACTGCTCTTACCACTGAGCTATCCAGGATTCGTCCCGTGCCCATGGTCATTCTTCACTCATAGTTTAAGGCAGAGTCTGAGATAGACGTGGAAGTCGTCAGCTTATAAACATGTGATTATCTAAGATCACAGCCATCAGACAACGCAGCCATCAGCGACTCGGTAGTTGGC
>CABEEJ010002758.1:71269-101242 GCA_901482245.1 Timema douglasi
TCCTCACTAAAATGCATTAACAATAGTTTCGGCTATTTGTTTCATTAATATATGCAATCCTGTACAATTATATATATAATTGTCAATTGGCCGCAAAATCGCCAACTACCGAGTCGCTGATGGCTGCGTTGTCTGATGGCTGTGATCTTAGATAATCACATGTTTATAAGCTGACGACTTCCACGTCTATCTCAGACTCTGCCTTAAACTATGAGTGAAGAATGACCATGGGCACGGGACGAATCCTGGATAGCTCAGTGGTAAGAGCAGTGGCGTACTAAGCCGAAGGTCCCGGGTTCGATTCCCGTGTCCAGGTGTCATTTTTCAATTTTCAGAATATGATTTCCTGGTGGTATTATCCCCATTAAAACACTTTAACAATAGTTTCGGCTATTTGTTACATTAATATCTGCAATCGTACAATTATTCTATAATTGTCTATTGGCTGCAAAATGCCACTACCGAGTCGGCCTTGGCTGCGTTGTCTGATGGCTGTGATCTCATATAATCACAATATATAGCTGACGACTTCCGCATTCCATATTAGACTCTGTCTTAAACTATGAGTGAAGAATGACCATGAGCACGGGACGAATCCTGGATAGCTTAGTGGTAAGAGCAGTGGCGTACTAAGCCGAAGGTCCTGGGTTCGATTCCCGTGTCCAGGTGTCATTTTTCAATTTTCAGAATATAATATTTCTATTCAGATCATAATTTAAATTTTAGTTAATTTTTTTTTAGGTTACGTGGAATAGAGCATTAGGCTAAATTATGGTTTAAATTAGGAGGGATAGCCAGCACACTTACCTAGGAGATACTGGAGTAGAAATTGTTTAGATATAACACTAAAAAACACATTTTTAAGGACAAACTTTCTCTGTCACAGACAGCTTCATCAGGTCAGGAGAGTAGACTGATGCTTTTGGTTGAACTGTAAGGTTGACTGTCCACTTAAATCTAGACACACACAGTTTGGAGAGCTTGTGGACAGTGGAGAGTGTGGACAGTCAACCTTACATTTCAACCAAAAGCATCAGTCTACTCTCTTGACCTGATGAAGCTGTCTGTGACAGTGAAAGCTTGTCCTTAAAAATTTGTTTGTGTGTTTTTTAGTGTTATATCTAAACAATTTCTACTCCAGTATCACCAAGGTAAGTTAATTTTTTTATAATTTTAAATTTAAAAAAATCTTTTATTTCCCACAAATCAAGGTATTTACTCTACAATCTTTACTGGTTCAGATAATTCACCCTTAGAGTACAAATAATTCCTTACCAATATCCAAGGAGTGCAGATGTTGCAACCCCGCCATGGCCTGATACAATATGACATTCGCAGCTATCTTTCCTCCTACTTCAAATTTTCCCTCCACGTAGTCTTGCAGTGTAGCCGCACACAGCTCTAAGGCAATGTAGCGGAACTGTTTGTCCTGCTCTGTGCAGAAA
This sequence comes from Timema douglasi, assembly GCA_901482245.1. Taxonomy (NCBI): domain Eukaryota; kingdom Metazoa; phylum Arthropoda; class Insecta; order Phasmatodea; family Timematidae; genus Timema; species Timema douglasi. The sequence continues at coordinate 72,715 of CABEEJ010002758.1, forward strand.
TAGCGCACCACATTGGCATGCTCGTCTGATTCCCGCAAAAGGTCCACCTCGCGGTCAGCAAACGTAAAACATTCAGGGAGTAGACGCTTCACAGCTACTGCTCGGTTGTCAAATTGGCCTCTATCATGAAACAATAAAATTAATAACAAATGCTAGAGTTACCTGTGTCTGATTATGTGTTTTATAATGATGGTTCAAAATCATAATGGATACTGTATTAAAGGCGAGGTAAAATTATTTTTAGTAATTTTAGTGAAAGTGTGTGGTTAATAACAACATGTTTATTGGTGCCATATATTTGAAAATATTATTATTATTATTATTATTTAGCACCGCGTCTTACTACCCTTTCGGGTTATATGCTTTAAATACTAATTACGCTAATGGATTAGGAATTAGGAAAGTTGAATTAGAGGAAGTGAACCCGCATTTTCGTGGAGAGAGATTGGAAAACCATTTAGGAAAAACCACCCCCAGTTCACCCGACCGAGATTCGAACCTCGATCTCCCCGTCCTCAGCAGTCGAGCTTAACATGACTAGCGCGTTAGCCAACTACGCCACCGAGGCGGGTATTTGAAAATAAATAGCCACACACAGAAGTATATTTTATGGGAATGACAGTTTTGAAGCATCAGAATGTCTAAAACAATCAACTATCTTAGAATTTTCTGTCATGACCTTGTTAAAACATGACTTTATTCATCTAAGATAGACTATATTTATGATTCTAACCATTTATTTTAATCTTTTAATTTCGGATATTTTGTGTAAAACGTTGGGAATCAACCAATTTTTCAACTTTAAATGTTTTACAAAAAAATTAAAGAACTTTAGATACAAGTTTTATAATTCTAAATGTTGATATCTTTTTCTTCTATTTTTGGTTGAATCTTTATTTAGAATAGCGATTGACTTTAAAAAAAAAGTAGAATTTCTAGACATTTACATAATGTTTCAGTACTTCGGTATATAGCTCTCTTATAATTTTTAATTTTTCATATCAAATTGGAGGCATAACAATGTGCTGATACTGTTTACCAAATCCAAATTAAAATAAGGCTTCGGAATAATATATATAGAATCAAATATAAATCAATATTCAAGTTTGAGCTTCAAACAAATAAATGATGATGATCATCATCAACTGTTTCCAGCAGGGCTATTATGACCACAACACAAAACGAATTTGCGACCAATAGCAGAGAGACGCTAGACTTTGCGTCAAAAGTTATTATGGCCGACCACAAATGGCCTATACATGTTCAAGTGGAGTACCACATAGATAAGTGTATTCTTTATTTAATCTCAAGTCAATCAAACAACATAAGATTTAAAACACTTTACTGTAGGCCAATATCTTTGATCGTTCAATTTTTGACTCGACAAAATTGGGAATGGTTTTAAAATAAGCCTACTAATAAAGCCAAAATACAAAATATTAATTTACTGTTCGATAAATGTTGTTTTCGAGACAAAGTTATATAAGGCATATATTTTTTTAGTTATAAATAAAAGTTATTTTAATTAAAATAGGCCTAAATATAAGGAGAAGTCTACATTATAAACTATTGAAATGATTTTAAATTAATGGAATAAAACACACTTGTTCCAGTATCAACATGAATATATAAAGAATAAAGCATTGGGTTGTAAAGCATACATCTTACAAAAAACATTGTTTCTTTATTAGCCAACTTTTCATACTAATTTATTCATTTCCCCATGTGAGATTACTATTTTAATGCATAGTTCACAGGATTTTTTGACTACAATATGTTCTATGTATTGAATAATGTAGGCCTATTATGATTTCATTTCAAATCGTAAGCAAACAAAATTATGCGAGAAATTTATTAAATTAAGTTGGGTTAATCTTTCTTGCAAATAATGTGACTTGTGATCAGCTGTTTGGGAAAATAGAAATAAATGAATAATGTTCAGTCATGAATACCAGCATTCTTGAAATAAATGTACCTAATTTCTAGCCTCTAACTTCTTAAAAGGTAATATTCTTTGGAAAAGTGTTGCCAACTGTTGACGCAAACTGATTTTATTCTGTGCGTTAACGCTAGAAGCAAAGTCGAAGCTAAAACTAGCGGACAATACAAAGTGTGGTGGTCATAATAACCCAAACGCTATCTTTTCCTCTAAAAGTGAAGCTAACTAGCGGTAGCAACTAACTTTGCGTCGAATGTTCATAATAGCCCCGCAGCCTGTGTCTTGGTCAGTTCAATAGAATGCCTCCATCTTCCTCTAGCCTCCCACCATTCTTCCTCCTTTAATCTATCCCATTCGTCTCCTCTCACTTTAACACTTTCTGTTATCTGCTCCTCCCATATCTTTCTTGGCCTCCCTTCCGGTCTTTTACCTACATACTTCATTTCCAACATTTTCTTTGGCATCCTCTCTTTTTCCATTCTCATTAGATTCCCATACCATCTCATAATAAATGATAAGGAAATTTAGTTTTTGAACTTTGGTTGCATCATCGCAAATAGTTTCTTTACCTCCCTTGTATTCTTGGTAGATACCCATTAAATAGAGATAAATAAACAAGGGGGAGGATTCAGCTGTCTTTCAATTATCTTTACCTGGAAAGTTGCTAAAATAACAGTTATGTCCAAAGTCGGAACATTTATTGTTCAGGTGTGAGCTGCTAGTAATAAATCAAAATTTTGTATGGTGATATAATTTGTTGCGAATACATTTTAAATGCTGTAAGAATGGTAGAAAACATCCTAATTATATTTTTTTTTTAAAAGCATTTTGAAAATTAAAAGATTACAAGAAGCTCAAAAGAAATAAAATCTACTTTATATTATTCAAGATATTTCTATAATAATATAAAATAATTTCTTTGCTATGTAAAACATAAATGTGTTGATATAATATCAATCAGAGAGTAAATATGGGGAGATATGTAAAGAGAAAATGCACTAGCATAAGATTGGTTAGAAAGAGCAAAACAAAAGTTGATCAAACTCACACCGGTAATCACGAGGACCAAAACTGCCCACCCCGTCTTGTCATATTTTATGATGATGAGGTGATGGGGTTTGAACCCAAGCTGAAGTATTGAGGTGGCTTAGCCAAAATTGTTTCCCACTTTTCCTTCAAACAAACGCTGTGCAAACTTTCTCTAAATTCTACATTTTCATCCCTATCTCATTAGTGTAAAGTTGTAGTTACAGGAAGAAAAAACAGAAAAAAAACTATAAACGTCAGGGAATTTAAATACTTGACTAAAAAAAACACCATTAATTTCATACTTAAACACTAAAACCAGATTGAGAGATTTTTTCTCCTATGTTTATATAATGCAATGGCGAGTAATTGTTTTTACGCCAAATTTGCAGTATCACAAATAATAGCCTACCTAACACATGTAGTACTAAAAAAAAGGTGATGTTTTAAAACTAGCAGCATTCATTTAAAAAAAATGGTAATTGATGTGGTAATCACGCAAGGTAATAAATGGAAAAATCAAAATCTATCAAGAAAAAAGTTGTGCCTGAAAAAAATAAAATTGTTTGAAAAGCCTGGAATTTTATAACTAGGCTAAGGATTTATGTAAACATGTGGACAATTTGAATGAGTTGTAAGATATGAAGTTTATATATAATCTACACTCACTGTACTACATTGAGCTAGATACCAAGTTAGATACCAATCACTGGGCTATATTTAAGAATTAGTTCTTAGTCCCTAGCAAAATACTCAGGGATAAGTGTAAGTGCCATATAGTGGACTAACAACAAACGATTATCGACCCCATTTCACTCCATGGAGCCGACAGGATAGAAGTTAATCTCCACCAAGCTTTTCTTCAACCAGGCCACAAGATTATTTGGTTCAAGTTACCACACTCATCACACCTGTGACACAGACATGGTGTCTGGAAATTAACTTAATCTTTCGAATTGTTGTTTAGAGCCCTTGGAAGGACAAACAATTTTAATTTATGGACTATAAACCCAAAGAAAGGAAATAATTATTAATCACTCATCAAAAGGACATTTTTACACACCTACTATTATAGTTTTTTATTTGTTATTTAAATGTTCACTTTAACTAGGTTAATTCTTAAGAGGGTATGTTTGCGTATTCCACTTTATAACCACACCTACTAGAGATTATAATATGTTTCTTTGTCTATTTCACAGTTGTGTTTGTGTAATGATATTTTGGGTTTTGATCGTGTTAGTGTCAAGCTAGATGGCCTAGAATTGATACTCCTCCTCCTTGACCCCTTTCATTCATGGCGATTTCAAGTACCCAGAAGCCTGAGATTAAGCCCTAGTTGTTTTTTTCCCTGGCGCCAACCAAGCAGGCTTTATATTTATAATTTTCGTAAATTTATTTAACATGTCTTGACTTGGTTTTAGCCATTTACTTATGTCCCACATCTAACAATTTGTTCAAGCTATCATCATCTTTACAAGAAATTAGTTGCTATCAACAAGAAAGGTACATAGATTTCAGTGATAGGGTACTCGCGTTTGTAGAGAGTGATATTATTTCAGATAGCCACACTTAGTATATACAGCCGGGATTTGAGCCCTGACCTTGTTATCGATGGTCCAGATAGGATGAAACTGAAGCCTTTGATAACATGATCATTGGTGTGGAGAATTTTAGGTAAAAAAAAATCATTTTAAATTTCAAATCTCTATCTATGGCTGCTGGTTCAAAAAGTAAATCAGTGAATTTTGAAAACTGTTAGCCACCCTTTTTTAATGCCTTAAAGGCCGAATTTTGGAAAACCACATCTTAGCTATTGCCTAGGGCCTAATATGAACTTTTCCTCAAAATTTCAAGTTTCTAGTCCCAGGGAGTGGGTAAATAGGGCAATGAGTGATTGAGTCAGTCGGTGAGTGGGTTTTGCATTTGTGTATATAGACAAATTTGTATGCAAGTGGAAAAATACTTACTTGTACACAAATGTGCCTTCACAACCTTTCCCTAATATGTCATCCATGTTGAAGATAATCTTCCCAACCCGAACGTTACCTCCACCCATTTCTTCAGCAACAGCCGTGACATCTTGCCAGCGACTACCAGAGTTACTACCCCGAGATCCTTGCGACTGCTGCTGAAACTCTCGCATCTGGTAAACAACGAAAATAATCTATGTCTGGGATATATCTAGACTGATTTTATATATTAAAAAAAAATCTATAGAGGAACAAATCAAATAATAATTATTATTTATTCAATCTTATCAATCATTTATGTTTTTAAATGTGAATACTTCCTTGAGGTATTTTCTTTAGTTACTAAGCCTACATTCAATACCAAGGTTTTAATAATAATTTATTCTATGGGTCAGGGGAGGGTAACTTAAAGGAAATGTAACCAAATTAGTATGGACAGTAAATGAGAAAACCAGTGATATTTAACAAGTGGAAAAGTATCCACATTTCACCCAGCCAAGATTTGAAACCCAACCTTCCAGTCAAAAAGAATACAGTCTAATGTGAAACTGAAACCATGGACCATGTGCCTGCCAGTGTGGGCTAACTTATATGCTATTGTGTTATCTTTAGCAAGCTTATTTTTAATGCCACTTAACTAATTCAAGTGGAATTATCAGCATTTAGGACAATGCTTGTAGGGCACTTTGATGATTCATGTCATGCCTGTTTTAGCAACGCATGAAGGCTAAATATTCAACAGCATCGGGATTTGATAATATTAACTCCTAGGTGCTTGAACATTGAGTGGAGCACACCTAAACAGATGTATTCCCATCTAATGCTTTAATTTGTTTGATTGTATAACCAAGTGGGGCTCAAAGTCTAGCTCACCTGAACACGGACGTACCAGAACATGGAGAACATACACCCAACAAGAATGATCAAAATCAATTTCAGTCCTTTGTTTTCTTGCTGATCTAACCAAGATTTGGCCTCATAATACATGAACCTTACACAGTCTTTGGACAGAATGAACGTTAAATTTCGTTCGCTCATCATTTTCCAGCCATTCAATTTTAGTGTAAAGACTGGTTTGTGAGATTTAGCATCTTCTGTCTGAATGCCGATAGAGTTTATTTCCTTAAACTCTCCATTCTTGTTGGTGTGTTCGACTGATGATCCCCTTTGCATTGTGGATTTGTTCTGAATTACATCTTCAAAGCTAGGTTGAATGATAGCATCGGATCTTCCCTCAATTTGAGGAATGTTCTTACCAAATTCTGGCACAACATAGTGACCTGTAAATATAAACAAATAATTTTAAATTATTATTATTTTACTGTCAATATTTAAAGAAATACAAAGTTCTCAAATGATTTTTCATAGGGTTGTCACCAAAAACTCTGTTTTTGTCACATATTCATTTTTTCACAGGAATTTATAGTATAATTTGCTATTTGTAAGATTAAAAAGTTACTTCAATTGATTTGATCCAGTTGATTACATATATCAATACAAAATAAAGACTAAAAATAACTCTCACCAAGAATGAATGAAATAGCATTATAGTAGCCACTAAAATAGTCATTTTTGGTCACTTACCAAACATTGTAGCAAAGTTACACTTTCATTAAAAAAATTGTGCTTTACATTTGGTTTGACTATAAAGCTATTAATATAATTCTGTTTTTGTTATTTAAATTAAATTAATTTAATAAACACTAATATTAAAATAATATGCAATTTGAAATGGCATGTAATTACCATTTAGGTTGAAAGGCTGAGAATTCGAGGTCATGATCAAAGAAGTTTGAGAAAAACTGTTCTAGAGGCATATAATTTAAAAAAAATCTAGTCAAGGACCACTCTAAATAGCTTCTAGACATATCCAAATCTCGAACATTTTCTGTGGTGGACTCACTCCCCATATCTTGGGGGGTGACCAATTTTCAAACAATTTCCAGGGTCAAATCTTCACCCCTCTTTGACTTGTCGGAATATTATTTAATTTTAGGCATTTTTTAATTGCCCCATACTCAAACAATGTTCTGTCACCATTGGGTGTAGCGCGTTTGTATACATAATACTTTTTAGCTTGACTACTCTATACTTGTGGATAAGCAAATATCACAAGTTAAATAATGACCTTCTGATCTACACTTTAAAACAAGTGTGTTGAGGATGTCGAGTAGTTGCATGGTTGTGCACTGAATTATTTTCTTTAAGGGGGAAGGGAGGGGGTCCTATCTATAGTGTCTTAAGACGAAGTCTCCCAAAAGAATATGGTTAGGCGGGTTTTTTTTCTAACAAAGATCCATCTTGAAGTAATTTACAGTGTTAGTACATAATTGAGGATATAGGTGGTATGGATTGTGCAGAACTCCAATAAACTACTAGCCTAGGTGTTGAGTAGAAATACTTACCAACAAGACTTGATCAAGTACCACAATTTGGTGGCTTATTCATATTCAACACACCTTTCACCAAAAAAAATAATATATATATACACACACACACACAGACAAAGAATAATTTGTTCAAAGTCTAACACCCGGAGGAAAAGCCTTTAAAAAAAAACAGGAAAATTATTTATATTTTCAGGAAAACTGGGAATTATGCTAGAATTTTATTCTGAAGTTTAAGTGGCCACCATGTGTAAATATATTTTGTTGCTCTTTGCTACAAAACCCAATTGTAAACATATTTTTAACATACACACCTAATCACATAATTCCCCTATGGGGTAGGCAAGAAACTGTGAATATAGCTAAAAAAAAATCATATTTAATCCATCCTCACCAACTTTCTCCACACTTACCTATCCTTGCATAATTCCTTCGCTTCAACAATATCCACACACAAGTGTCATACATGCTCTTTTATTCTTAAAAATCCTAATGTTTCTTTTTTCACTTATTCATCTTCAACATTTAGCCACGTCTTACATGGCCCACCTCTTCCTTTTGATCCATACACTTTACCTTCATATATTTGTTTCGTTACTTGATCCATACTAATCCTCTCAATATGCTCAATCCAATGATAACGATATAAAAATCACTTTCATTTTCAATTTCAATTTCCTTTATTATAATGCTGGCCAACAGCCGTGAGACCTATGACAGGCCAGCACTAAAAAGTACACAAGTACCATTGAAGCATGTATAATAACAAAATAGAATAAACAATAATAATGATTATTATTATTATTATTATTGCAAAGTGGTAATAAAATACATATCAAGCAGAGAGTTATTCAATCACCAAAATCAAGTTTGTATATGTTCATCTTTCCCAAAGTGTAGTTAACTATTTATATTTTAAATTATGTAATAAAAACTGGAAAATAGCAATAAATTAGAAGCTTACTTAAAAAATAATTTCATACATATTAATTGATAAATATGCCTTATTAATTAAGGTAAATAAACATTTGCTAGCAGCCCTCAATATAAGGATTAATTTTATCCTAACCTTTGGTTCAATTTTTTCCCCATTGAACTTTATCTCTATAGAGTTACAAAGAACTATGGTATGAAATTTGAATTAAATGGTTAATGCGTTTAAAAATTATCATGAGACATAGTCACCACAGCCAGTCAAATGTAAATCGATGAAGTTAAAACATAAAACTCGCTTCAGTCATTCAATTCAAACCACATGATTATGTTTTTATTTATTTTTACACTCCAACAATATTAGCTTGATTGCCTATATAGGGAACCTACTGTATGAACGTGCAGGTAACAATTTCCCACCCCATCTTGGTTTTTCCCAATGTCACCTAAGCAAGCTCGGGGGCCAGTCAGGCTGCACCGTTTACACACTCTTAAGTGTGGCCATGTAAATTTTCCACTTTCAGAAGTCTTGTTCTCAACAAATTGGATGACCTTGAAAACATTCACCTTCCTTCAAAGAAATATCCTCACTGTCTTACTGGTTTACCCATCCTCACACTAAACAAGTCCTCTAAGTAACCACATTAAGCATTCCAATTTCTTTTCCCTTTCACTCCCTAGCAATAGTACAAAGGATAAGGCTGTTTTATGAGCATAGCATGTCAACAATTATTACTCACTATACATAGCTATAATTTTGATTACTTGAATAAATATAAATACTAAAAAAAATCAACAGATCTAAAGCTGATGATTGGATTGTGGAGCAAGTGGTTGAGCTGATTATCAAATAGGTGATTAGCATCAATCCAGCTTTAGTTTTTTATCAATCTAAGTAGGATAGCTTGCGAATCTAACTGGGCAATGAAAGAATAGAATAGAAATGGTTGAAACTCCTAACCCAACTAATATCCCATTTGCACAATAGCTTTCAGCAGCCACAGTTGGGACTCTAAAGACAAGAAAAGGCTAGGGCTTGGGGCGTTGAAGGTCAATGTCACTAGATGGTAGCACTGATATGGCTTACAAGACTGTACTTGTGGCTGGTTGAAGCTTGAGTTTAGAATGTTTTTTAGTTTGAATCAGTGTCTCAAATTTCTACATCAGCATCACTCTCGTATACATGTTAGCTATTTGAGGTTTGAGAAACTTCCACCTCGAATGTGTGGTGTTCACTTTGACTTTAGTTCAAAAAATAATTCTGGCTTTGACTACTATGAGGCTTCGCCAAAAAAATGATTGACACCTAATTACAAATTTATTCTCAATTTTTTATAACTTGGTGAAGTTATATAAATTATAATTAATGTTTAGATGTTAAAAATTTGAAGGCTTGAATTAATTACTTGATTATTTTGTTTATTCATTTAAGACCAAACTATTTGGCATTTTTTCAATTAACTACTATGGAAATTATATTTGATGCTTGAGATTAAACTTGTATGTAATTCTTTTTTCACAATATAAAACAATAACAAAAATATAAAAACTTATATTTATATTTGGAAATATTTTCAAATATTTGACTCGGCTTAACTCTGAAATAAGTAAATTTACATCACACAAGTTGAATAGTTATCCTACTTACTTTTAAATATGAACTTACAGAGAAGACAAAACATTTTTTCCAACTATTAGGGTGACTATTATAGTTTGGCAACAGACTGTAAATCAGTAACTATACATGCTACAGAACGAGTTAAAGAACTGGTATTTTGTCTACTAACCTAATATAACAACAGGCGGTGAGGTTACACTCTTTTCCTTGGGTAGGCTTTGAAATGTTAGGGAGAGCTCCAAGTTTAGCGGCGACAGTTTCATGTTATTCCCAGGTAGGGGTAGCCCATACTTCCACTCAGAGAGGGACCCCACCATGGGCCGAGGACCCTCAAGTAAAAGAGGACCTCCTATCTGTCCAGGGGCAATTGTTGGAGTCTGTGTATCCACTAGTGAAGGGAAAGCATACAGACCATGACGGTGTTCTCCAATATACAATGTTGTGCTAGAAAAACAAACGATTATAAAAGTAGAGAATGGATGAATTGACTATTTCAAGATCAGAATCTTCATTTTAAATATGAATCACAAATCACAGTAAGCTAAACGTTAACATTATTTTGTTATAATGAGTTTATTGTAATATTTATACCTTGAGTTATTTTTCTCCTATAATTAAGTTGTGCCAAACCACTGATAAACAGTTTAAGAGCTCTCAAAACCACAAGAAAAAATATTTTTTGAATTTTGAATCACAAGTATCCTTAAGGATTTGAAGGAATCAAAGGCCCTATCCCACTCAAATCTAAGAGTTCTCAGATTCTGTCAGATATTAAACTATTAAAATTTTTGCATTATTTAAAAATCTTAATATTTTCTCTAAGTAGATGCAACTAAAAAAAAAAGAGGGCCAAATATAATATGCAGTCTATTCTAATACAATTTTCTTGGAGAACATAAGAATTTAGTTATTTTTTAAACTTGGATTAGAATGCATACTAAAAAAAGGTTTTACATTGATATTTAATTATAATTAATAGAAGATTAATGGATATGAAGTATGTAGGGAAGAGAGATTGCAAGAGAGACCAAGAAAAAGATGCGAGGAACAAATAGCAGCAAGTGTGCAAGTGAGAGGAGGAGAGTGTAAGAGAGTGCAGGAGGAAGAATGATGGAAGGAGAGAGGGAGATGGAGGCATTTCACTAAACGGACCTGGCCACAGGCTGGAAACAGTAACTACAGTAATTGTAATTGTAAACTGTAATTAGTATATAAGCGCATAGCCTGAATGGGTAGTATGATGCAGTGCTAAATAACGTATTTGAAAAAATAATTTGATGATCAATTAAGACAGAAACAAATTAATTTTACTTTCAATAGGATAATACACAGTTTGAGCATGTAGTTTAAGACAATTAAAAAAAAAAAAAACATCAATTATATTAGGTTTTAAAAGAAAAGTTAAAGCCTATATGGTAACTGGATGTCCAAGTTTTATATATGTGAAATTTCAGCACTATCAATACACTGGTTTTTGCGTCAAAGAATATCATACAGAGACCAATTTTTATATATATAAAATAATAGAATGTAATAGAATGGAGGATCAACACATTTAATATTAGCTGATTGATATTTTTATAATGAACTATAAAATACATTTTATGTAGATTCCCACTGTCAATAAGTCCTTTCAATAGGGGAAGTTTTTGATTTTAGTCGGGGATTTATTCAACATCCAATCCATAGACTTGGGTTTAAAATTAATTATAGTTAGTATGTACTTATTTTAGACATACTATAGTTTGATATCTTCCGGCCCAAAGCTTGGTTCTGACGTTAGACGAGTGAGGAGATGGTTCAAAGTCTCATCAGCGACACTTGTGAAAGGAACCGAGGTGAGACCCTCGTTCTCCAGTAGGTACATGGCAATGACAGGAGACCCGTAGTCACCTTCCCACATTAGTGAGCCAAGTCTACGATCTAGGGTCATTGCATGACCAGTAGAACTGGCCACAAAGTGCACTAAGTCTGTAGATGAAAATGAATCAATGTAATTGTCAGCAATGGTTAGTCAGAGAAAACAACTTTTTCTTTATTATTATTAAAAAGTGATTGGAAATATAGTAGTGTCAAGGGGTCAGTTTGGTTGTGGCTGTTTACTGATCTTGATCAGTGAATAGCACAAAAGAGTTAAAATAAACACATACATTTTTTCTTCAAGCTTTAAACACAGTTATCATATTCTGGATTATATTTTTTTGTATATTCATTTTAATACAGTAGTTATTTTAAGACTTTGAGAAGTTTAAAAATTTTGAAATTGAATTTGAAAATATTTATATCCTAAGTTAATCAAAATTCTGAAGCTTTATATTTGAAAGATTAAAAATATCAATCCAATATAGATCTAAGATTTGTAATTGAGAGAATTAAATTCTAAATTAAAATCTAATAGACAAACATTTGAATGATTAAACTTCTGATATAAATCAGCATGAATCTATTATTTGACTTGACAAAATAAGCTTGCAAATTTCATATTAACAATATATTCATTATTTAACTTGCTTAGCCGAATGACATGCATTGGACCTGATTTCATAAGACCTCAAATTTAGGATCTATGACTTTAGGTCTTATAAAATTAGGTCCAGTGAAGTTAGGTCTTATAAAGTTTAGGTCTAGTGCCTTTAGGTTCATTGCCTGTTTGAACAGTTAAGGATATTTTTCAATAATCTATGAAAAATTAATTTAGGTCCAGTGCTTATAGGTCTAGTAAAATTAGAAGCTATAAAATTAGGTTTAGTGAAGTTAGGTTTTATGGGGTTTAGTTCTTATAGCATTTCGGTCTTGTGCTGTTAGGTCTTATTAAGCAAGGTGTAGTAAATTATAACTTCCATTTCATTATAAATATTCGGTCCCATCAGGACCATCAAATAAACAAAATTAAAATAACCCCTGGATTTTAGAACCTATGACCTTACCTTGAGAGCTATAGGACCCGGGGTCGAGGGTGCATGTCAGGACCTGCATAGGTTGCGTACAAGTGGGGGTAGGGAGCCATTTTGATTTTCCACATCCCGCTATGAGGTTATATATAAATTTAATTCTATTTTAATTCCATGCTGCCATTTCTAAAAGCTGTGAGGCTAAGTGGATGGAGGTTATGGAGCCAGGGGTAAGAGGGGAAGGGGGTGGAAAGCGTGTCAAGACCTGCACAGGTTTGGAGAGTGTAATTCACCATTAGAGGCTCTGAGAGCGAGGGTTTCAGAGAGGGAGGGTAATGGGTTCATGGAGTTGGGTGTAAGATAGAAAGGTTGGTGTGGAGGATATAATCGGAATAGGATAAGTACATCAGCATTCAACTGTAAAGAGAATGTAAATTCGTTGTTGGGATTAGGGGTCTGGCTCTACTTCTGCTTATAAGGTATAGGAGTGGCCATCTTTGATTTTGGCGGCGGCCATCTCGGATTTCCACATAACGTTGTAAGGTATTTTGGAGATAATTTTGAATTTTCCAAAGGGATTAATAAGGGTAATTACTATATTAGGCCTTAATGTTAACATGCATTGGCTTTCAAAACTCACATTTTATAAACAGTGTGTGTATATATACATACATACATACATAAGCTACCTATTTATGTGATTGTTGTGGCTCTCAAGACTTTTGAAGGTTAAAATATATTAATATATATTGTGTATTTTAATAAGAATAACTCATTAATTAACTCAACAAATAAGTAAAGTTTGCTAATGTCATTAGATTAAGCTTGTAAAATACAAGCATCCAATAATGAGATTTGCTTTGTTCCCTCAATAAATGCACTGTAGCCCCCATTGTTAATCAAATGATTCAGACAATAGATTGAATAGTTGGTGACAGGGAGACTGGGTTCAAATTCCAGTCAAGTGTACTGAGCTGAGGTTGAGTTGAAATAAATTATTTCTGTATCTTCCTCCACACAAATAAGAGTATATTTCCTCTAAATTCTACATTTCTCTTTCTTACACTATTGTGTAAATATGTGGATAGCCCGAGCGTGCTACTTGATACAGGTGACATAAAAAAATGGGTCACGATTATTACACAGTAAAATTTACTTTTTAGTTAATAATAATTATGTCCCTACAGTAAATTTTTGTTATTTTTTTTACTGTAAATATGCTGAAATACGTGTAAAGGATGAGTAGACAAATAAGTGGGAAAACACTCCTAGCATACTTGAATGGAATAGATGAATATTAACTTCCTAAATAAAAGCCAAGCACGCCAGTCGAGATTAACTTTGAGGCAATCCTGCCTGTCAGAGATTTTCATCTTACTTTTCGTTAGAACTATCCACATTTAATTTAACTATTATAAAATTACTGAGAAAAGAAGAATTTAATGGAAATTTTCCCACATTTGCTTGAAAAGAAAGTTATAGATTATCTAGGGGAAAATACCTCAGTATGCTCGGCTGAGATTCTAATCCCAACTTCCTTGTCAGTGACCAAATAGTTTAGTTGAGTTTGACATTATTCCACATTGCAAGTGTTGTGGCCATGTTTATTAAAGCACTTTATCTCAAAATAGGGCCCCTAACCGATCAGTCAGACTGTCAGTATGCATCAGTATTTACAACGAGACCGAGACCATACACAGTCAGTCTTTGTATCATTATTTTTATCAGTCTCAGCTCCTGTTGCAACATGTAACAACATGGATGATAAGAAAAAGGCATTGGCAGTCTATGTTTGCTACTGAGATAAGGAAGTACTGACAAGTGCGCACACATGGTCAGTCATTCTGTTAGTATTACTGTCAGTCTCTCCCACCACTTGCAAGACTGATGGAATGAGACTGATGGGTTCAGAAAATTCGGATCACATCAGTATTTTAGTCAGTCCAGCCATCAGTCCATTAGTACTGCCCCTAAATGATCAGTCAGACTGTCAGTATTAATAATTATCCTATATATTATTTCTGTTGTCAATATCCCTTTTTCTCAACCAATAGAAAACCTACAGCAATGAATAAGGTATCAGTGGATGGGATTTTTTTACTGACTCCTGGCATAGCATACTCCATTTATGTTAAAACACACTGTTTGTTTAAAATTTAAGTTAAAGAAAAATCTAACAATATTTTCGTATCAATTACCGAAAATAAACTCTCTTTGCTTTTTTGTGTATACATTTCACTGAGTATTTAATTTTGACAACCCAACAAAAGACAATATTTTTATGGGGGAGGGGTCAGGGGGCGGGGAGTTGAATGTGTGAAAGTTTCGCGAGGGTTTACTGGTTACTTTATTAATACTGACAGTCTGACTGATCGTGTAGGGGCCCTAAAAGGTATGTTTTATATCTCGATGTTCAACTCAAACCATTCATAAACATTGAAACAACTATCGTATTTCAAGACAGTTAACAAATAAAGAATAAATGGGTGGCACCTGTTCTTACTTGATGAGCGCAATACACCCAGCAGAATTTGAATTCTGACCTCCCATTGCTCAGAAAACTAGACAAGACAAGACTGACACCTTTGTCCGTGTTCCTATCAGTGTGTAAAAAGTATATTGTTTTAGGACTTATGCTGGCATGCCATATAGAGTTAGGTCTTGTGCTTGATAGCTTGTGAGGTTGTGTTTTGTGGGGTTAGGTCCAGTGAAGTTAGGTCTTGTGCCTGTTGACTGTTTGAACGGTTAAGGATATTTTAAAATAATCTATGAAAAATGAGTTTCAGGTCCAGTGAAGTTAGGAACTATAAAATTAGGTGTTATGAAGTTAAGAAATTTTGTTCAGAAGTTGTGACTGTAGGTCTTATAATTTTAGGTCCACTGCTGCATGTCTACTAAGTCCCAGTTGGACTGATAAAATTTGCTCCTCAAACAAAATCTACTTTTTGATCTCAATCAACCCATAAAAAGCTTACATTTGTGGAAAAATAAATAACATTAAATATATATATATATTGTGGTAAAATATTGAGTTTTTTGAGTGTAGCCCAATGGCCTTCTTATACTCTCCACAGCCCAATTAATAGCCCCAATGGGACACAAAAACAAAAGTTGCTCAGACCAAGGGTGCAGGTGTGTTCTCTGAGCCCAACATTGTACACTCAATAGCCACACCCATAAGAATGTGATCCCTGGGCTGTAGGAAATGTCAGAAACAAATTACAATGTGTGGTCCTAAAGCCCGTGTTGGTTCATGTGGACCGCGGTGGTGCTCAACATGAATGGATATTTTTATAGGCCTCAATTTAATAGATATACATAATTTAGACTAATATTTAATTTGTATTTGATCTAAAAGTATCTAAATACAAACTATTCAATTTAGATCTAAAACAGTTTAAATTTCAAATATTTTACTTGGGATTCAATTTGAACTAGCAAGATAAGATATATTTTTACTAGCAATAATTAAAACAAGAACCCTCTTATCTTGGTCTACAATACCTCCCTGCCAACTTGCTTGTAAACATATGAAACACAGAATTTGAGAAGTAAAACAATTGATCATTACATTTAATTGAATGTATATGAATTATTTTTTTTCCCCCTAAATTTAAATCTTTATTTTACCTAAGATTCTTGAATCTCAAATCCAAATTTTAGAAAACATGTTAAGCATTAAGAAGTTAACTTTTCCACAGTGTTAAGGTTTCTTTCTCTCTTCAATTCAACTCTTTATTTGTTAGTGAAAATCAAAATCGTAACTAAATGTAGCATTTTTTTATAATGTGATAAATTAATGGTCTGAGATAATCTTGTCAAGTTTAATCTATAGTTATGTTAGGCTAAGCCATAAATAAGCTACATAATAGCTTATAGAAAACTGATAATCATATTTTTTATGTTTTTTTATATCTTGACTATGAATTTTTTTTCAAATCCTTGAATATCCTTAAAGATGCGAATATTTTAAGGTCCCATCCCTAGTTATTAGTATAATCCCTATAGAGTGGGATTCCTCAAACTAGCAAAAGATAAGGCAAAATATTGTTCATTTTTCAGACTTCAGACTTGCTAAAGTTATGATTGATAATAAAACAATATTTTCCCTAGGTAAACGATGGAATAGTAATGATTACGACACATTCATCTGCATATTTGTGTGAATGTGGTTTTATTCAACAATGACAGCAATTAAATCTATAGGATATAGATTTTGAAAACGACCATCTCTTTCTCTCGACCATGAGATTATTTTTAGATGTATCCTAATTCCCACCCCCAAGATGGTATAGTTCCAGCATGCTAAGAGTCTGTCGTTTATATTCGGTGAAAAATGTTAGGCGGTCCATATAATACAAGCACAGTTTTCAGAAAGATGTTTTATAAGAAAAAAATTGCAATTTATATGGGCCAACATGGTTATCTGATTTCAATACTCAGGTACAATTTTTAAACAAAATAAATACAGGTAAACATTAAATCCAAAATTGTGAGCTTAGTTAAAACTCTAACCATATGAATTGACTCTCTCAGACTCCATAGCTGTCGATGCGTAGTCGAAGAAAGTGATATTCCACTGTTTCTCTTTACTTTTACTGTCAAACATTAGGATGTTGTACTCTGGAACAATAAAAAATTATTACAAATACATTATCTTGATGTACTTACCTGAGTGATAGTGGATGGAAATTGTTTGGATACACTAAAAAATACCTAATTTTTTTTATAAGGACAAGCTTTTACTGCAACAGACAGCTTCTTCAGGCTAGGAGAGTATATGTGTCCTATATTACAAAATTACAGTTCAACACAATAAAAGGTAGTTTGATTTTTACTTGTTTGAAAAAAATCAGAAATGGTTTATAAAATAAAGATTGTGATAATATTATATATAAGTTTTCGTACAGCCCGAACGGGTAGTAAGACGCGGTGCTAATAATAATAATAATAATAATAATAATAATAATAATAATTAAAAGTTCCAAATTTAGCTCCATTCCATTTCATGAAATAACTAGTAGTGTTATAAAATAGAAATTAAAAATTATCATAAATAAAATAATATTTTTTTCTTATTCTAGACTACAAATTTCTTTGAATTCTCGGCTTGCCAGTTTTTTAAACAGGGAAAGTACTTTTTGCATGGCCCTAACTATTTGACTAACCATTAACAAAAGACAATAAAACATATTTGAATGTGAATAACTGAAGAAATACCTGTTTTTCCAAGAAGAATGGATTCATCAGAATCTGTAAGTGGGCATGTTCGGTCCACCTTATCAAAACTCAGCACTTCGTGCTTTACTCCAGTCCTCGGATTCACTGAGAACCATGTGTCGAGTTTCTTACCTAAGCAAAAACATAATTTGCTATGTACACAATTTTCTACTATCTAGTTTACTGCTGTTAAAAGTTTTTTCCCCCTTGACAAATTCTTGAAAACAAATTATTGATCCCTTCTTACTGTCACATGGTTATTAATTTTGTATCTTGTGATGTACTTATTCTAAATTACACATTATTTCTAAAACTCTTATTCATAGAATAGCATAATTTCATAAACATCACTTAGGATATATAGGTTTGGTAAAACATTTTGATTCTTGTTTGTTTTATCTCAGTAAAATACTATTACTTATTATACATAATGTAATTACAATTTATGATGGAATAATTAATAATGATGATGAAAGATTCAATTAGTCTATTTTGATATGCAAAATTCCTATGAATACACAAACAAAGGAAAATTGGCACCAAGCAATTATTTTAAATTAAACATTGAAAAGAAGATAGAAGGGAAAGGCCTCTACACTTGCCAGAAAACCGTAGCCCTCAAAGTTCACAAATAAAAATATCACAAAAAACATAATTATGAAATTTCCAGAGCCCATCAGTCCCCTTCTTTAGCAGATGAGAGTAAATCACCAAATGGACTATGGCAGCATGGCTAGAAGTACTGTTGATGACCGTTTCTGCTGGGTTTTTTCCCCTTGGATGCTCTAGTTTAAATTTGTGTGACTTGACTCTTGGTAGATGGCTAGAATGTTGTATTTGTATTTTATTTAAATAATGCATTATTAAAATATCAGTTATAATTTTTATTATTGTTTATATAGAAATGACTTAATGGTGTGCTGTTTGGAAAAAAAAAGGAGAGATGGTTATCTAAGGTTGAGACAAGGAGCCGGGAAGGGGGGGTAGAGCTGGATGTTGTTATATAATGGTAAGCAAGTTCCCACCTACGAAGCTGGGAAGCATTGCAACTATTGGGAACGGCTCATATTACTTTATTACTATATCATGTAAGCAGTTACAGAATACAAGCAAAAATAAATAAATCAAGAAACAGGCTAAAACTGTATCTAAGTGACCATGACCTACCTCTAACCATGCTACCATAGTCCAGTTGGAGTTTTACGCTCTTCTGCTGAAGAGGAGGCTGGTGTATACCGAGCATTTTATAATTATGTATTTTGTTGTGTATCTAATTGTGAACTTTGAGGCCAACAGTGTTCTGGTAAGTGTGGAGGTCTTGCCCTTATATCCTCTTTTCAATGTTTAATTTATTTTATAATAAAGGAAATTGATAAAACTAAAGAAAAAGGAAAAATAAACTATTAAGAGTAAATTTGATGAAGAAAGCCCACCTAGGGAAAGAGAAAAAATGTGAGAAGAATCCAATGCACAAAGGTGATATCTTCTTTCTTTCTTCTATAGTAGTAGTAGTCCCACCCACATTTTAACACAAATAGAATAATTTTCTATTCTTCTTTGTGTTTGATAAAGGCAACAATGTTGAAATAATATTCTACTTTGGTTAAAATGTGTGTGTGACTACATCTACTATAGAAGACATAAGAAGATATCACCTTTGTGAATTGAATTCTTCCCATATTTTTTCTCTTTCGCTAGGTGGGCTTTCTTCATCAAATTTACTCTTAATAGTTTATTTTTCCTTTTTCTTTAGTTTTATCAATTTCCTGTATTATGAAATTATCTAGCCATTGGGTCACCTCATTTTTAAGCAATGTTTAATTTATTAATAT
Source organism: Timema douglasi (assembly GCA_901482245.1). Lineage (NCBI taxonomy): Eukaryota > Metazoa > Arthropoda > Insecta > Phasmatodea > Timematidae > Timema > Timema douglasi. The sequence continues at coordinate 92,531 of CABEEJ010002758.1, forward strand.
ATAAAAGAATTTATCTGAACAATATCAATATACTGGACATGCACTCTCCTAAAGGTTTGCCAGTCCTGAACTAGGACTTTTGTCCCACCAGAAAACAAATGTGATACATTGAGATTTAAAATTGAATAAATAACCCGCCTTGGTGGCGTAGTTGGCTAACGCGCTTGTCGTATTGAGCTCGACCACTGAGGACGGGGAGATCAAGGTTCGAATCTCGGTTGAGTGAACTGGGGAGGTCGGTCCTAAATGGTATTCCACTCTCCCTCCACGCAAATGTGGGTTCACTTCCTCTAATTCAACCTTCCCAATTTCTAATCCATTAGCGTAATTAGTACTTAAAGCGTATAATCCGAATGGGTAGTAATACGCGGTGCTAGATATTATTATTAAAATTGAAAAAACGAATCTGTAGTTACAAATGTTTAATTCCAACATAAGAACACACACAAAGTCTATTTAAGTTATTAATAGGGGCACCATATTAATATTTGTGTAAATTATTGATTGTATGGAGGACTCTTAACAAATCTGTGGCCCTCAAACTAAAATCGACACACATTATTGTTCTGTGGTCTAACATACAAATATGTTAGTAGGCGCTGCCTTCCCCCAACTGTGGAGAATCAAGAAACTTCAAGTTTTGATTTCAGTAGGGTGTCAAGTTGAGCTTCGAGTTTTATATGGAAGAAGACACAGAAAAGAAGAATAGGAACAAATAAAAGAGATGATCACAATATAGCTTTATGATTAAAGATGGGACACTAAGCAAAGAGGGAGTGTGAAAGACTCAACACTATTTCCTAAAAGAAGAAAAACCAACAAAACAAAAGAGAGAGAAAGATTGTTGGTAAAGAAAGGTAATGGATAAAATTAACATCATCAACATCAATGCGGAACCCCTCAATCTTGCTGAGTCGGGTGTTTGCAAACAAGCTCTCCCCAACACTGTTTGTCCAAAAACATTTATTCTTCTGTCACTCTTCTCTGGCTCTATCTACTTTCTTCTCTACATCTTCCTTTATCTGCTCCACCCACCTACTTTTGGATCGCCCAACTGGTCTCCTGCCCCCTACCCTGCTTTCTGTGTATACAATAAAAATAAAGAATATAATTCCTTTTACATGTTTATATTTATGCCTTGTCATTCTTTAAAAAACCTTCCTCTCCCTACTCCCTCATAATTTTGGTTTTATATTTTAGGAAGTTCTGTTTCATATTTCACACTTACTTCTGAAGCATTCTGAAATGATGAAAACTAAGTTAGGTGAATGAGCAGTAATGAACCATTTTAGTCAATTTCTTTGTCCAGTGATAGAAATGTAAGTATAAACTACGTTGCTCTTTTCATTTTAAAGCCCATAGTGTGTTGATTCTTTTCACTTTTTCTTCCATATGAAAAAAATTATACAGAAATCTGTATTTTTTTATTCTAGTGTCACTTGTCAATAAAGATTTGTGCAATGTAGTAACATTTATTGTGTTAATGAACATCACTGGTGCTGTAGGATATTTTACAAGCAAGTAAGTAACTATAAGAAGTGCTGGGATTAAATACAATAAAGGCTATTTAACCCAATCATTTTAATACTTTGATCATGCATGGTTTTAAAACAGAATACATCATGGAATCAAATTTGACATTCCTGCCTGTGCTATATTTTCATAATTAATGTCAAGAGAAAGTGGGAATAGTATGTTGTTGGTCCCTGCCCTCCATCATAACTGAATTGTGTCTGCTTTTATAGAATTGCACGGGGGTTAAGAGCAAGGGAAGGTCTGGAAATGCAGTCACAATTGAGTGCAGGCGACCTAGGCTGATTTCACCTTTTTTCAATTACTTTATTCGTAACATTATACAATCAAGTATCCAAGCACATTTTTCACCTAAGTCGGAAGTCAGAGTAGGTTCCATAATTCAAAGGGGTTGACGTATTCAGATGTTGTTGCCTCCGCAAACACTGGCACAATATCACTTCTATCAAATTCATTAATAAAAATACATTATAAAGCAATTATAATTTCAACCCCTAATATTTAAACAAAAACGCTCATTGTTCAAAATCTGAAGTGTATTTTTTTAAAGTTTATGGTTAAATGAGGAGTTTACCAGTATAGAGAATTCCATCACTACTCTTGCAAGGGGATGAAGCTACCAACTGTGGGATGGTGAAGGGTAGTTTCTTCAACGCTTCACTATCTGACCCTCGCAGAAGATACAAGGAACCATCTTTGGGGTCAGGCAAGAACAGTGGCCTGAAAGTTTCAATGGACAATTTAGTAATAGTAAGTGATTTACATATCACAATATATTTATAACCCATAACCATTGACATACTGTTATCAAGTGTGTGAAAATATGTTAAGGTTAGAGTGTAGGGAACATGAGAAATGTAGGCGTAATAAGTGCAGTTGTTATATAAAAACTTATTTTTTACCAAAATAAATAAAATATTGCTCCAGTAGAAACATAGTTTAATTTTCTGCACATAGTAACCTCAACAGTTCTTTAATATCTGTCATGAGCATATTAAGCGCATTAGATGATAAACTTTTTTAAAGAAAAAGATGACATTCAATTCCAGGACACCCTTGACAGATATTCAAGAATTGCTGATATCACTAGGTGAAAAACATTAAACTATATGTTTCTACTGTAGAAATAACTGATTTCTTTTGACTAAAAATGTTGGTTTATACAAAAACTGTAAAAACACGGAGCTTTTCTCACAACTCCTACACTCCCACCTTAACCTTTAAAACAGGAGTAGCTTGTAATACATGAGGGGCAACTTCATCAGATATAAAAATAAAGACAATAAATATAATATTAGTTTTACGCTGCCTCATAGCAATCAAGTTATAAATATGAATGCTGTACAAATTCCGAAATTGTCTAAACATATAACCATGTTGTTTGATGAGACACAACAAGAACCCAACCTCCGCCTTCACCCCCCACATGATATTTCACTCAATGCTTGTACATTTTTTTAACTTTAAGACAAAACAAACATTTGAAATAAATAATTTATTTGGAGATAGTCTTATTTAAGAGTAACACATTCCTTCCTTCCAAGCACCAAAAAGCCAGACATTACAGGCATCAGACCAAACAAAGTTTACACTTTTGTCAACGGGCCTTCCAGAAAAGGGTGCATGGTAACATAAAATGCTCTAGTATCCTTCTTGAAATAATTGGCACCCTTGTACCAAACACAGCAAACTTATGCTGTTATATTTAAAACTAGAACTGCCATGTGTTTTTGTGTAGTAAATACCTGAATGTTACATATTCACAAGCTAACCAAACCAGTCTCACACAAATTTAAAATTTTCATGCAAAGAAAAATTAAGAATGTGAAAGGATAGATATAATAAGTTTCCTCTTTTTTGATGAAAACATAAGTTTGAAATGTGCTGGTGATACGTACGCAAAAGACTGAGACGAGCCAACAGGAACTTTCACAACTGGTTCTGAAATGAGAGAACACATTTTCTTGGCAAAGTTACAAAACGCATGGTTTGTTTTGTTCTGTGAGTATATAGCAGGGGTCCCTAGCACTATGCTCGCAGGCACCATGAAATCCACTGACCCTTTTGCGAGTGCCCGCCACTTTTTGATCACAACTGATAAGTTTATGATTAAAGTAACATTTTTAATCAGATGTATCTTTTCTGACCAAAAACAGTGTATATTTATTTACAGGTATGCTGTTCTCAAGAAGTTGGGGATTGAGACCTCACCTCACTTTCCCTATTCAATCCTTCTCTCTCATTCTTCTTTCTTTGCTGACTCATTTGCCACGTGTACTCAAACCACCATTCTAATAGTTTTAAGCTAAAAGGTTTATGATTTTTCCTAATCACAAAGACTTGCCTTACTCCCTTTCACCTTTCTACCCAAAAATGTACTTCCTATTTCCTTTGTCAATATTATGTCTAAGTATACCCAGCTTTGTTGCCTGATCAACCAACACACATAATAACTAGATATTTTAAAATTATAATTAAATGCCCCAGTGGTGGGAGTGAGTAGTTATATATTTTCAGTGCCTTTATTTTGAGATTGTCAAAACTGTAAATAGCGCAGTATTGTTTTATTTTTTTCATCAACCTGGAATGGGAGGGAGTTGAACCACCAAAGTTAAATGTTGCCCACCATACTACCGTTAGTCTTGAATGTGGTCTACGGTACAAAAAGGTTGGGGACCTCTGTTGTATTCCATCCCTTGTAGAGTATACATATATTATTATATAAAGCCATCTCAGTATTCTTATATGAAAATAGAACTACCCTAGAAACTAACGTGGATATACTCCCGGAGTCACTGTAATAGACAGTAAAGATGGATAAAATGAAATGAATTAAACTGTGAGGAAACCAAAGGAGGAGACAGCTAAAAGACCAGTGAAGAGGAATTTAAGTGCTACAAAAGAAAACTGGTTCCAACGGTACAGAGGAGGTTATGACAATAATAATATGGACATTGAGTAAGCTATTGGCAAAGATAGAAAATACTAGAAGAAGTCTCTAGGTCGGGGATTACAAAAAAGATGAGTGAGCATATCAAGACAACTATCCCCAACTGATCGGATGGACCTAAAACTCTGTCACAAAGTAAGAACAGCAGACAGGTGATTGGAAAAGTGGTTAATTTAAAAATAAAATATAAGTTAAACTGAAGACTGTATGTAAAGTGTAGAGAATAACGATAGTGGCTTTTGGCTTCCTTAGGATAGGGGTAGTTCATAAGTGTTGCCATACAGGCAAAAATAGCTGATTTCAGGAGAAATAAAATTGCCATGCCACAAATACTTGTTGCATATTGAAGAGAATGCCTAGAAGCTAGACAACCAAAATATGCATTAGAGGGAGTATTAATACTAATACAGCAGGCAAAGGAGAAGATAAGGACATTTGGTTCCTTGCAAAAAAGAGAAAAAGCCTACACATATCTGTAGAGAAGAGTTTTCGAGTAGGGGTCAGGAACTAATAAGGTGGAGAGGTATTGTCATATCTGGAGCACAGAGATAAGGGAGTAGTCATCAGGGCAATCAGGAAATGTGTTGAGTCTATAAGAAAGTAACACTTTTCAACGACTGGTAAGAGAAATGTAGTATGAGAACAGTGACACAGGAAACCCAATTGGAATTAACAATAGAAAGTAGACCTCAATGATTTTGAGGTGGAAGTGCTCAGCACCTTAGGACTTGATGTTTGTGGGTTTAAACCCAACCAGGGTCAAAGGATTTTTGTGTGAGATAAGAATCTGTAGCACATATCTTCATTTGGAGCAAAAATGAAGTGGTCGGAATGTCCCATGTTGAGTGTAAAATAACCCTAAACGGTATGTGAAAATACCTTTTCCAGAAAAATTGGTAGGCCCTTTTGCTCTTGTTCATATAAATTCTCGTGTGATGATATATCAGTCGGTTCAGAAAGTGCCCGTTAAATATTTAAGCTTACCTCAAATATTTTTTTAAAGTAGAAAGATGCAATTATAACAGCCAATAAGAATGGCATACATCACATTATCCTCTCTTGACTGCATGATTGTGAATGATACACTAACCGTCGGCCAGTGGGTGGGAGTATAACTTATTTCTGACCAATGGACAGTTTAAATAAAATACCTTAAAATGAACTCATGATGAGACTGTATTACTAAGTTAAACATCTGGAGGTAACTGAAAACTAATCTCCTTAAAACATCCTCGCCGATGGATCATGTGAAAAAGAGTAGGCCCTATAGGCTTATAGTTGAATATACTGGTATTATGTAAGACATCATCAATGAATAATAGCATACAAAATGCAAGTTAATGGTAAGTTAGTGTATCTGTAGATGTCTAAAATTTTTTAATATTAATCATTATTTTTGAATAATATTAAGACCAAAAATATATATAATTATTTTATTCTACTTAAGTTCCCTTAAACTGAGAAAGATTCTATAAGAGAAGCCCTTGGTAATACCTAGAGAAGGTTAATTATGCACTGTAAATATATTTTACCGTCTTTTAGCTTCCATCGGACATATCCAGTCTTCTGACCAACTCCATAAACTGACCCATCAAGAGTTGAAAGTAGCATAAGTGGGTCATCCCACTCCTGAACATAATTTGTGCTTTGATTCTGTAAAGACAAGAGAAAAAAAAAGTTGATAAATGTTAACCAAATGAGTTATAATGTTTAAGAAGAAACAAAGTTTTGTATACACCGCAATAGAGTACAGCTTACATATTCATAACAAATGTTGTCAGCTGGGTTAAAATTACACTCAGGTTAAACAAGGGCGAGTATTTTTCGCACAATCACTTTAAGTATTTTAACTTACGCCTATGCTGATGGATTATATTTTAAAGCTATTAAATATGCTAGTTATAATTATAGCCGTGACTAAATATCGTATTCTTTGGATTGAAAAATAACACCTAGACCCAGGAATAAACCCAGGGCCTTCAGGTTAATACGCCAATGCTCTAACCACCGATCTACCAAGGAGTCGTCCTGTGACACAGGTCATTCTTCACTCATATTTTAAGGCAGAGTCTATGATGGATGCGCAGAAATCATCAGCTACATGTGAATGATCTAATAAAATCACAAGCTATGCTGCCAAACACCAATTCAAACATGACAATGCCACCACTAGCTCATCGATGCATGTATATGACTAATTTAATTTTAAACCAATTTGAGCCTTAAAATTCATCAAATGCTTACAACCCCTAAGTGTATACAAGGCCTATTTTAGATAAATCAAAAGTAAACTAAAAACAAATAGTCCCACCAGATGAAAAATTGTGAAAGTTGGTAGTTAGGAATATAATGGGGATAATAAATCAGCAAACATTGCATGACCTATCTTGTTTGGCAGTGTTTTTGTTGAAAAAGAAAGTATTTTTGGACCAAACTTACAATTTTTGTAAACTATCATGGGGTAAGTTAGGCTTGTAAAGGAAAGTATACAAAAAAGTAGGATTTGTATCGTAGGTACTAAAAAAATTTAAACATTGTAAAGAAAAGATTATATTATAAAATAAATGACTCAACAAGTTTTCAAGACCATCTCAAGTTGAAAAATCTAAAATACCAAACCATGTTTTCATAATAATAATAAATAATAATTATTATTATTATATTTATGAAATATGGTAAGCCTGAGGGAAGTAATGATTTGTTAACAAGCTAATTAGAGAATAGAATAGTATAGAGAAAATGTTAACATTAGAAGGAAGTCAAGTATTCTAAGGTTGAAATGAAATATTATATACTAGGCCTACTGTAAGGAAAATACTTAACTTCAAAACCAGGCCTAATAGCTGGAAACTAAAACACTAATATAAAAACATTTCATTTGTGACCATTAGGCTTGACTGAAACAACAAATACATAAGGATCATCTCTCATTCTGTGCCAATATTTGTATAGCCTATTTTGCCTTCATTGGTGGGCACACTAACTGATGTCAAACTTATTAGGTCTGATTAGCCAGTGAAGAAAGAGGTAAAGGTTTGAATCCCGACCTGATGTGATGAACTGTGCCTGATTTTTCCTACATTGTTTTACTCTCTTCTTTCACACAAATGTTGGTACATTTCACCTAAATTCTCACCTCTAGCCCATCTGTGCAATAAAATGTGAATAGCCCAGACAATGCAAACATAAAACAAAAAACTATCCATTTAATCCAAGACCTATTGGGTTAAGATGAAAAAACAAGTAGCCTATTCTCATAATCTGTTATCATACATAAATTTAACATACGTAAGTTTAAATGTTTCAGTATATCAACCAAATTAAAAGTAAAAAAATCTAGCTTAATTTAAGAATGAGTCTTATGAAAATATATCTTAAGTCGTAGACGACTGATTTGAAAAACTCTGTCGAATGTTACCTTTGCATCATCAGCTGAAGTAACAACAAACACAGTGGTGATGAGAATTATCAAAGCTGTCATTACGGTCAAAGAGGTCATGTTTTTATTGAATATAAAACACAAGATAGGAATTTATACTGGGGATGGAAAAAACCATTAAACGCAACTCAACTTAACATTAAAATATAATTATTATTTTTTATTAAAAATAAATAGTTTTGCAACAATATGCCAGCGGAGACTTCATTTCAATGTGTTACTTAGCCCACAAGGGTGGTTTCATTCCTTAAAATCGGAATTTTTAATGAACTTCACTATCACAAGAACAAGCATTTAAAAGTGTTAGGATGAAATAATAACAAACACGTCACGCATCGTGAATGGTATTTACGTGTGCTATTACAGTGTAAATATCACTTCTCGTGATTTTACATGACAGTTAGCAGATGTATCAGTAATACCAACATTGTCTGAAAGTAGCTTTTGTCAACATATTTGGAAATAATTATTATTTTCTAATTACTACTATTATTATGACTAAAAATATTATCAATCACTTTTAACAATACTTCCCTAAAGATTACAGTATAATTTTATTTTCCATAATCAAATATAAGAAAAAAAAATCTAGTAAATTCATTCTAGTTTCTCTCTTTTAACTTTTGTGAGGTGACCTGGTGGTCTAGGGATAAGGTGTCAGACTTCTCTGTTGGCGGCCGGTGTTCAATCCTCGGTCCCGGCATAGATTTATCTGATTAACAAACCCTTCCTTCACCTCTGACAAGATATCTTGTGAATGTGGGGAATGCCAGGCCTCCACCGTGGTTCG